>OZ024826.1:39537069-39719018 GCA_964016985.1 Anodontia alba
GAGAACATTTGTACTACCCTCAGCGGTGTTGGCGAGGGAGTTGGCATAGTTAACGTTTTCCTTAAAGTTTTTAAGACCTCATTATTTCCTAAACTTGTCACTGATTTGATTCATCTTTGGTATGATTCATCTTTGGTATGATTCTTCATATTTACAAGCTCTATTTATCGGTTATTAGTAAAGCTGCTTACGAAGGCATCATTATCGGTAGCTCTAGTATGGAAAGGGCACTATTAACTTTTTAAAAAAAATCCTGATATTTTTCTTGAGTTATTGAAGTTTGGGGCATAGTGTTGCATGAATACCAGCTCTAATTAGAGTATTGCATTGAAACTTAATAAGCTGATAGGGGATGATGAGTAGATGGCCTGATTAACTTTTTTAAATATCTGGGCCCAGTTGTTCAAAGCATCGTTAGCTTAACAAGCTTGGTAAGGATCATTTCGTTAACTGTTTTAGCGAATTCAGTATACAATATTCTGATATTTTTTGCTGAAAAAATGTGAGTAGCTTTTGCACTGCAAAAGCTACCCACATTTTTAGCTCGCCTGTACGAAGTACAAGGAGAGCTATTGTAGTCACCCCGGTCGTCCGTGTTTGCGTTTGCGTTCCCGTTCCCGTCACACTGCGTTAAAGTTTTTCAAATTCTTATATCTCAACAGTCACTCCTCACAGAGGCATCAAATTTGGAACTTAGGTACCTTGGAGGGTCTTCTGAGATTCCAAGAGAATAAACCCCTGGGTTCATGCCCCTGGGTGGGGCTAGGGGTCAGAATCTAGGACACCTTTGTAATACTGTGTTTAAGTTTTTCAAATTCTTATATCTTGACTTTCACTCCTCATAGAGCATTCATATTTAGAATTTGGGTACCTGGAGGAGTCTTCTGAGATTCCAAAAGAACATACCCCTGGGTTCATATCTCGGTGGGCCTTGGAGTGGGGCTAGGGGTCAAAATCTAGGACACATTTGTAAAATCTTATATGCCTACAGGTTATAGACACAGCTGGTTATACATCAGCTAACTATGTGACATCGGTTTAAGTGTAAGAGAGTGAAGGTCATGGTGACCTACATTTTACGGTCCAGGTCACCTAGATTTCACGGTCCAGTGATTTTGCCTTATATCTTGAATACTATTTGTTGGATAAATGTCACACCTGGGATATTAGTTCCTTGTGACCCGATTATTGACGTCAAAATATATCTCTGTTGGTGTGACCTATATTTCATGGTTCAGTGATTTTGCCTTATATCTTGAATACTATTTGTTGGATAAATGTCACACCTGGGATATTAGTTCCATGTGACCCAATGAATGACCACTTACTATATCTAGGTCATTGTGACCTATATTTCATGGTTCAGTGATTTTGCCTTATATCTTGAATACTATTTGTTGGATAAATGTCACACCTGGGATATTAGTTCCTTGTGACCCGATTATTGACGTCAAAATATATCTCTGTTGGTGTGACCTATATTTCATGGTTCAGTGATTTTGCCTTATATCTTGAATACTATTTGTTGGATAAATGTCACACCTGGGATATTAGTTCCATGTGACCCAATGAATGACCACTTACTATATCTAGGTCATTGTGACCTATATTTCATGGTTCAGTGATTTTGCCTTATATCTTGAATACTATTTGTTGGATAAATGTCACACCTGGGATATTAGTTCCTTGTGACCCGATTATTGACGTCAAAATATATCTCTGTTGGTGTGACCTATATTTCATGGTTCAGTGATTTTGCCTTATATCTTGAATACTATTTGTTGGATAAATGTCACACCTGGGATATTAGTTCCATGTGACCCATTGAATGACCACTTACTGTATCTAGGTCATTGTGACCTATATTTCATGCTTCGGTGATTTTGCCTTTTATTTTTATTACTATTTCATGGAGAATTGTCATACCTGGATTTTTATATCTATGTGACAAAATGATTTACATACAAATACATCTAGGTCAGTGTGACCTATATTATATGGCTTAATGATAAAAATGTTACAATATAAAATGTACCCAGCAGGCGAGCTACGCTGTCCTACGACAGCTCTTGTTTCAGCAAAAAATTTCAGCACATTTGCGTATCACTCTATGTAAATTTTAACGAATCGTTAACTAACGACGTCGTTAGCTTTGAACAACTGGGCCCTGATAAGTTGCTTTTAGTTATGGCCCTTTAAAGATTTCACCATTTTAACTTGTAAGCAAGATACCACAGAAACTCTTAGGAGCAAGCAGTGTAACTGTTAGGGTCAAGGAGTTGGAGGCTTAGTGTTTCATAAACACCAGCTGTAGTTGAAATTTTATGACAATACTTTAAATCTTTAAATTAAGTCAACAGGTCACTTACTGCTTGTTCAACAGGTATTGTGACTTTGGGAGGGCCAATTTGTGTTATTATTACAAAATCACAACACAAGCCGAATGACACCCCATCATTTGACGGATCATAAGCAAAGGGAATTTACCAATGTTTGTGAAATGGAATATTGATAGTCATGCAAGAGTAGGGCTGAACTTTGCATAGTCTTGGATATGATCAGTTTATCACTTACAATTACTCCATGAAAACTTATAGTGTGGGTGCTAATTAGAAGCAACTCAGGGAAGTGCCTCTGACGAGTTCCCGCAACATGAATTCAATAAGAATAAATATCAGTAATTTTAGGTTGGAAAAAAAAAAAAGGTTTATCAGGAGCCTTGTATTTCTCTTTATCAGGAGCCCTAGAGGAGCTTTGTTTTTCTTTTTATCACTTATGTCAATAGCCTTGTAGTTTTATTTAACAAGAGTGGCAGTGGGAGCCTTGTATTTTTATCATGAGCCTTGTCATGCTTGTATTTCTATTTATCAGGAGCCTTGTATTTCTTTCTATCAGGAGCCTGTGAGGAGCCTTGTATTTCTTTCTATCAGGAGCCTGTGCATAGCCTTGTATTTCTTTTTAAAAGGAGCCTATGAGGAGCCTTAAATTCTTTATCAATCATGTCAATAACCTTGTAGTTTTATTTAACAGGAGTGGCAGTCAGAGCCTTGTAATTTTTTTTATCATGGACCTTGTCATGCTTGTATTTCTTTTTATCAGGAGCCTTGTATTTCTTTTTACTAGGAGCCTTGTATTTTTTTTTTCAGCAAGCCAAGAAACAGTCTGATGGTGTCACAGTGTTTCATCAGTTGATTGGTCTACAGTTAGAGGATGTACAAACTCTAGGAAAGGAACTTTTTATGTACTTCGGAAAGCTCTGCTTGAGGTATTAGTATACATGTGTCTGCCATGATTATTTTAAATTTTGGGACACCCTAACACATTACTATACTTGTTCAGATCTTTGAACAAAGTCATTTTAGCAAATGTTGATGTGTCTAAAATCTGCTGGATAAATGGCAAACAGTGAATACACATTGACCTCTTCATAACACGGTTCGTTATAACACGGTTTTGGATACAACACGGTTCAGAGATGGATTCCAAAAATAATATTGAAAAAATGACCATAAATGGTCATTATCGCACCTGCTTGTAGCAGGGTGCGATATAGGCGTCCGATTTTCTGTCCGTCCGTCCGTCAGTCAGTCCGTCCGTCTGTCAACATTTATGTCGATGTTCGACATTTATGTCAAAGTTAGTATTCTAATCAACTACAAGACTAAACAACCATCAAACCTTGCATGAAACATCTCCCTGACCTCCTGACTTTGCAACATAGGCGTCCGCTTTTCCGTATGTCTGTCCATTCGTCTGTCCGTCTGTCAACATTTATGTCGAAGTTCGACATTTATGTCAAAGTTAGTATTTTAATCAACTACAAGACTAAACAACCATCAAACCTAGCATGAAAGATCTCCCTGACCTCCCGACTTTGCGACACAGGTGCCCACTTTTCCATTCGTCTGTCTGTTCGTCTGTCCGTCTGTCCGTCTCTTAACAGTTCTGTTATGTCGAAGTTCGACATTTATGTCAAAGTAAGTATTCTAATCAACTACAAGACTAAACAACCATTAAACCTTGTATGAAATATCTCCCTGACCTCCTGACTTTGCGACATAGGTGCCCGCTTTTCCATTCGTCTGTCCGTTCGTCCGTCCGTCTGTCTCTTAACAGTTCTGTTATGTCGAAGTTCGGCATTTACGTCAAAGTTAGTATTCTAATCAACTACAATTCTACAACAACCATCATTCCTTGCATGACACATCTCCCTGACCTCCTGACTTGGCAGATATGTTGACCCTGTGACCTTGACCTATATTTTGCGCTCCATTGACTGTGACACAATTTACGTTGACATTCCAGATCTTCTCAACTATAAGGCATACAACTACCAAACCTTGCATAGTGCTTCTTCTAGATGTACAGACTTGGCAGGTACCTTGACCCGGTGACCTTGACCTATATTTTGCGCTCCAGTGACTTTGACATATTTTGCGTCGACGTTCGATATCTCCTCAACTATAAGGCCTACAACCATCAAACCTTGCAAAGTGCTTCTCCTCAATGTACTGACTTAGCAGATACCTTGACCTGGTGACCTTGACCTATATTTTGGCTGCAGTGACTTTGACATAATTTACATCAACGTTCCAGATCTCCTCAAGTGTAAGACCTCTAGCCACCAAACCTTGCATAGTGCTTCTCCTATATGTACTGACTTGGCAGGTATCTTGACCCAGTGACCTTGACCTATATTTTGAGCTCCAGTGCCTTTTACACATTTTACGTCAACGTTCAATATCTCCTCAACTATAAGGCCTACAACCATCAAACCTTGCATAGTGCTTCTCCTCAATGTACGGACTCTGCAGGTACCTTGACTGGGTGATCTTGACCTATATTTCACGCTCCATTGACTTTTACACCTTTTAGGTCACCCTTCCATATGCCCTCAACTGTAAGGCTTTCAACCACCAAACCTTATATAGCACTTCTTCTCGATGTACTGACTCGACAGGTACCTTGACCTGGTGACCTTGACCTATATTGTGCACTCCAGTGACTTTGACACATTTTATATTGATGTTCGGTATCTCCTCAAATATAAGACCTACAACCACTAAACCTTGCATAGTGCTTCACCTCATTGCCCTGGCTTGGCAGGTACCTTGACCCAGTGACCTTGACCTATATTTGACACATTTTACGTTGATGTTTGATAACTCCTCAACTATAAGGCCTACAACCACCATACCTTGCATTGTGCTTCTCCTTGATGTACTGAATTAGCAGGTACCTTGACCCGTGACCTTGACCTATATTTCATGCTCCAGTGACTTTTACACATTTTACGTCAACGTTCCATTATCATTGGGCTGTATGATACGAAAAGTCAGTGCTGAAGATATAGCCATTAGAGGGAATGGGACTGGCCTGGAATATATGTGCCCCACTAGGCACTTTGTCTACATTTTTTTCAACCCAGTTTACCAAGTAAGCACTGCTAAGAATGAAATAAACTTATTTAATAACCACATTCTGATTGAGGCTCCTGTGACTTTTGCGCCAGCAGGTGCGATGACGCCTTCCGCGGAATTCTTGTTTTTCAATATAATCTATACATTTTTGTTTTGATATAACACAGTTGTTTAACTAACACAGTATGTGATATGGACCCAAAAAATAGTGTTATAAAGAGGTGGTGGTGTACCATGATCAGATTCTGCCATCTGTGTTGCCTAATCGGGTGTATGCAGTTTGCTCGGGCTTGTAAATACAGTGCTCAGTTTTAGGACAGACAAGGCTACTGTATTTATCTTAAGCATTGGGACATCTTAACTTTTTACCTTACTTGTCCTGAAATTAAAAAAAAAAAAAATCTATTTTACAATCTGAATATGTATCTAAAAATAGTGCAGAATATATGGCATACAGTGTAGACCCTGATTAGATGCCACATTCTGTGGCATCTGATCTGGGTGAACACATTTTGCCCATGCCTGTCTGTCCCAATATATAGGGTTGTTACGGTATGCTTTTTTTTGGCTGAAGCAAACAGCATAGATTCATTTGATTTCAGATGTTATGGTATGCAGCATCTGATCAAGGTCTACACTTCAGCTTCATTCAGTACAGGTGAAGAGGAAAATACCAATGTTAATCTCCCTGAAATAAACATTCCATTTGTTAAATCAAGAATAGGCAGGCCAAAGGGTTCAAACAAACCATTCTGGCAGTTTTCCGAAAGCAGATAGTCATTATCCTCGAAAGAATTGAAGCGTAAGCGACAGGAGTAAAATGAAATAAATAAAATACAAAAGTTAAGCAGTCAGAGGCACATAGAAATACCATGGACTGTAAATCTGGTGAAACCAATATTGAAGCAATTGAAATTGAGGATAAAACTGATGATAATGACATGGATAAATCTGGGTAAGAAATGAAAGTCAGCTTGAAAAATGACTGCAAAATACAAATTGATAGTGGATAAATAAATGCTTGTTGACAAGAGTAATTCTTGCCGCACAGAACATCTTGAAAAAAGCAATATCCAAATATCAATGGATTTCAACCTACCATTCTCAGTCAAGCTAATATAACTTTTGAAACCTGTCGGGACAATATTGTGACGTCCCTCGTTACTAGGTGAACCTCAGTCTCTCCAAGCGAGTGAAGTGCGCGTGCTTTGCAAGCAGGCAAGGGGAGGGGATGGGGAAGACTATGAGCCCGTCTGCTGCTTAATCATTATTATTCTCTCATTGTAACATCCACACGTGATAAACTAATTGATAATATGTAGATGGGTTGATGATAAGATGAAATCTTATAATTAGGTAACTAAGGTAGCGAAACTAAGGCTATGGGTAACGTGAATTACCGAGCGTCATCTAACACACACTCAACACAGACATGCAAATTACAGTATACAAGCTGTTATTCTACAGCAGTATTAATATGCTATCACAATGTCACGCCAGTCACAGTATAGCTAAGGTGTGGGGACGTTGGGGTAGATGTTGTTTAGATGGAAATTTGGTTTGGGTGTCAAGCAGTGAGCTGATTTTAATACGGGCCAAGGGATTGGGTGTCACAAGTGACTGAGTACATTCAGATTCCGAGCTACAAGTTAAGGAGAATTTACCTACAAGCCCACATTTGGCCAACTATGTGTGCCTATAAACAAATAATTAATCTAAGCATTCTGGACCCACGGTGGGGATATACATCTTTGACCAAAGTACCCTTGTAACAAAGGTAGTCCACTAGAATTTCACTAGCCGAACGGGCGGGTCGTAACCTCCTGTACCCCAGTGTCAACCACCCGATATCCACACAGTAAAACTTAAATGCCAATTTCCCAAAAGGCTTAACATCCACCCAAGAGCGCTTCCACCGTCACTAATTTACTTCATAGCCTAAAATATCTCATGAAGCACGTCATAGCCAAAAAGCACATATGAAGTTTACAATTGGGACAATTACCCTCTTCATAGTACCTAATACACCTATGAAGTCTAACCGGGTAAAAAGAATCAACTTAAATGATAATAGGCCCAGAATGCTTTCCAAGTAGACTTTCCCTAAGATTTGCACCTCAAAACTGAAAACTCGTAATCAGGCCGTTTGGCGTTACTAAAATACTACTCACTTTTTATGCTTGACCAAGCAAAATATACTAAATATCAATTCTAAATATTAGTAGTTCAGATTCTAAATATTGTAGATTTAAAATTGAGCGAACGGGAGTTGACCCATACAGATCTCGGTACGCAAAGTTTCCAACGCAGTGTTCCAAAGACGCAGTATTTATATGAAACAAACCGAGGACCCATTCCAGGCACTCCAGAAGAGTCCTCGGCTCGTCCAATCGAAACCCTGGGTCCTTCAATCAAGGCCGCGCATTGGTTGGCCGGTTGCTAGAACTGCGCGTGATTTAGAGTGACCCATGGTGTCTAGACACCCCAAAGTGGTCACTAATTCCGCACGTGCAATAGAAGTCCTCGCTTGGAGCGATTTCATTGGCCGTCAGATTCCTTGACCAAAAGAAAGATGGCGGCCTCCATGAAATATCAAAACATGCTACACAGGAGAAATATCAGACGGGAATTAAGCTTACCAGCGGGAACTAGGACTGTTTCTAGGACACAGACTTAATATATGGATGAAAACTAATTGAGGGAAACTGGGAATAGGATGTGACATGAGCGTGTTTGTAAATAACTGGAAGGTAAACATGAAATGTTCCATCTGACATCTCGCTGACTATCCATGCCAGTAAACATTCCGGCAGGGATGCTTCAATATGATACAAATTCTGTTCAAGGGAAGTAGTAAATGTGGTCATTGGCTGACTGTCTCCACTGTCAACCTTAAACCAGGGTATGTGAATGTTTTTGATAGTTTAAACTTAAATCTAGATATTGAAGTACAAAATCAGATTTGCGCAAATTTGAAACAAGAAAGCACGTATGTGACAGCTAATATGGTGCCAAAACGTACATTTAAAAATTTATAGGGAGAACTCAATTTTAAAAAGATAAAAACTCAACTTCAGAGTTCTGTTTTCTGGTTGATGGAAAAAATGCACCTTATTTAAAGTTATGATGTGTAATTATTTTTTTTCTTATTTTTTGCCACTAAATGTCATAGTCATGAAAGGATTTTATGTTCAGCTACAAAAGAACAAGAAGAAGAACTATGGCAAATGTCTTAAAATTACATACACCAAAATTTCTTACAAAATGGCATACATTAGAAAAATGGCATACATAACAGTGCAGACCCAAATCAGAATGCTCCTGTAGCATTCTGATCAGGGTCTACACTGTTTGCCTTTCCACTAGGTATTTAAGGAACAAGAGCATAAATAGCACAATTTAGGCCAAAATAATATAGAATCAAGTGTTGGAAATTTTTGGACATTTACTATAGCTTTGTCTTTTCCTTCATTGCAGGGTCCATTTTCTCATGTCTGGTCAGTGTTTTATCAACAGCCAAAAGGTTGATAATGACATGGGAGGGAAAGCAGAGACTGCCACACTTGAAATTCAGATGTCCAGAGATTTGCTGACCTTCAGGAATAGTTCTGTTGATATAAGGTATGGGCGTTTGTCTTAAGGCTTGCTAATCAGAGCTGGAAAGGTAATCGATTATCAGTCCTGCCATTGTCATCGATAATCGATTAGTAATCATTGAAGATTTGATGATAATTTTACCTGTCTGAGCATGACTCTTACCATATGTTATACTTTGTTGTATGTATTTGGACAGACAGGCCTGAGCAAACAGTGTAGACCCAAGTGAGATGCCCCAAACACAGTTTGCAGCATCTCATCAGGGTCTACAGTTTGCCACTCATCTAGCTATTTTAGACACCTGTGGGTAGAAAAATTGTACTAGTTCAGATTTTAGATAAAATATGGTAAGGAGTTGAGATGTCTGAATACTAAGGGTAAATACAGTAAAGTAACAGACACAGAAATCAAATGATTGATTATTAGCAAATCTGTAATGATACTCATTTTTTTTTTTTTTGATTTATCGACCAATTAGTCGATTATGATCCGATTAATTGTGCCAGCCTTAGTTTGTCCAATAACTACTGGGACATGTCAATATTCCCAGTTTAAAAGTCTCCTAAAATAAAGATCTTCCTTAATTGTTATTTTCAGGTTTCTGGAAAGATAAATAAATTACTGGTCTACCATATTGTCCATTTTTTATTGACTGCAAGACACAGTAATGCGAGGGTTGAGCGCAAGACTATGGTAACTCAAACATGTTTTTGAAACCCTTGTTTAGGGGCAACTTGGACCCCTTTGTAAACAATGCAAATTTAGGTGCCATTGCTCATATGAGCAATGGCACCTAAATTTTCATTGTTTACAGAAAGAAATGTCGTAATCTTCATAATGCCTTCATGGTGAGGAGATTAGGTTTGGGGAAAAACAACCATCTGACTTACGCTAGTCTTGCGCTCAACCCTCGAATGGTCTAACCCTGTCAGAGGTTCACAAATCCTAAAGACATTTGAAATATGTTCATGTTAGTATGTATTATATCTGTATTTATTATATAGCTATAAATATTCAATGATTAAAAAAGTGTGATAAAATACGAGGAGCAAGCGTGCTGATATCACACGATGATGGCAGGTTTACTAGATATTACACGCTTATTCGGATGCCTTTGAATGTTACCGTTATATGACGTGGTATCGCACTAGTGCAAAAACGATATCGCTTTTGTAATATCAATTTCCCACAGTTGCTAGAATCGCTTTCAGTCAGAGTTTTCACAGGATTTTGTCTATAAAGCGACTGGAGACCAGGAGGTTGCGATTTCAACCCCCGCCGAGGTCTGCAACATTCTTTTGTGGAAATTGATCATGAAATATTTTGTACGGTCATTCTCTCCCTTCTGCTGATTCAAGAAGGGCAGTTGTCAGTTTCTGGCGAAAGAAATGTGCACAATACTGGTTAACTGCTTAGAGGACTAAGCCTGCCCAGTAAACATGTGGTTAGGTAAACTGACCGTGCTCGACATGACCCCATGACCCGGGCCAACGCATCCTCGCAGTAAATTGAGGATCTATGTAATTTGTAAAACTGATTCCAAAGAGCCCCAAAACAAATCAGAATTCCATGTTTTTAAGTGCAGGCTGATCTGGGTCTCTGTATTTTGCACAGGTTATAAGGTACAATTTTCCTTGTTAATATCCCAGAAAATTGTGCAGATGGTTATTAAATATTTAAACCAAACAGGTATCTTACTGATTCTAAAAAAAAAAAAATAGCCAAAAATAGGGCAGGGTGTCATATATGCTTATTTCGATCAGGACTTAAGCAGTTTGCGGGGCCTAGAAATAGGTTGCCTTTTCAAACATTTTATGCGGAGGCTGGTATAGGTTATGATACCTTGCCCAAGGTGTATTTCTCCTCTTTTCCACAATATTTTCAATATATCTCAACTTTTGTTGGTGAAGTAAATGGGAGCTTACTACTAAATATTTCCATAGGCATCCATAGATAGTAACCTTTTACATGCTCCCACAAAAACTATACATACAAAACTTTTCAAACTTTACTTGTTTATAGATGCAACTGAAACCTCGGTCCAAAAATGATAAAACCCAGTACTTTAGTATTAAGTGCAATGTTTTACCCTTTAATGTGGCTTAATTTTCCTTTTGTTCATGAGCTGAGATATCCACAATCAAAACCAAAATGTTTTAGTTGCGTCTACCAGATTATATCTTAGAAAATTTGGTGTTTCATTCAGTACTGTCATTCTGCGGCCAATGGCTCCGAACAAGAATAATGAAAAAATAACTAGAGAGATCACCTTCTGCTCTGAGACTGCAACAGTCCATAACTCATCTACAGTTGGCTCTCGTTATCTCGACCTCGCTTATCTTGAATAACCGCTTATCTCGAAGTGAAAATCCGGTCCCTGCCTAAACATGAAAATCTAACAACAGGTAAAAAATATTGTGGAAAAGAGGAGCAATTTCTCCTCTTTTCCACAATATTTTCAGTATATCTCTAACTTCAAGTCCAATTACACATATATTTGTTAAATGTGGTTGTTAGGATTATTTTTTCCTCAATTCTGCAAATCTGATATGTCGAGGTACGGATATCTCGAAGTATTTCAGAGAGTCCCTTGGAATTCGAGATAACAAGAGTCGACTGTACTTCCATTCTAATACTTTCTTTGGTATGTCTTTACCCTGAAGAAAGAACAATATGTTCTTAAAAACTGTTTAAAAGAGGAAAGATTACTGAATTAAAAGCATACTTGCTGTTTCAGTGCATTCTGTGCATTATGGGCCATAACCTCCATTGTCACTTTTGCAACAGACAACAGTGGATTGTTCCCCTTTGCTCAAAATTAAAATCATCTATTAAACAAATTGTGCAACTGAAGTTTATAGATTACAAAAGAAAAGATGCAATGGGGTTTCGACTGCGACACCGCACCAGGCTCGGACCAAATTTTCTTTTGGGTGACAGTTTCGCAACTGCACCTTGTAACCAATGTCTTAAATTACAACTTTTATACACATGTTACTGCATATTATTGCTCTATGCTATTTTCAGGCTCTAGATGACTATAATACTGTCAATGGCCACTACAAATAATCTTCATTGATTAAGTCCCTTACTCCACCCACTCCAATATACAGCTCCCAGTTAACAGCAAAAGGCCAGCTCTGTTGCTTCTCTAAATTAAAACAATGTAAACATTAATCTTATCTGCTGCTGTTATCAGAAAAGCAGCAATTAGCATCAAATTTCTCATCTAAGCACCATTATAACTATATAAATACAGCTGAACAAGCAATCTGTCACTTCTCTAAACTGCAGATCTGAAACAAGCAGCTACAGACTACTTCATCTGGAAAAAATAGCAGAGCTGTGGAACAATGCCTTTAGAGAACACCAGAAAGTATCTTCAAGGTGCAAAGATGGAGCTGTAAACTGGGACATGGTGTCAGAGCAAAAATTTGGGCTCTGCTGGAGAGAGCAGCTTCTTTGCAAAGGCTGTGGATTTCATTAAAAAATACACAACCTGTATGAAGACATACCTCAAAAGTCAAAGGGAAGGCGCGCAGCAAATATCAATCAGTTTCTTCATGTTGGACTTAGACCTCCATAGGTCCTTCCAGTTTTTCAAAGATACTGTGCAGCATTAATACCCCCAGCTCCATCTGCCAGTGAGATTCAAAAGTCTGCAAACAAAATATTAGATAGAAACTGTCACTGGGTCCAATAAATATGACATGAGATTGCGATGTGAGGATTTACAGTCCATCAACAATTTTCAAGGTAAAAAAACCATCTGCAATCAATGTTCAGGCAGATGGCTATTATAATAATGCACTGTACTCTAGGGTTGGGAAAACTTTAATTTCTTTATTTCAACCCAGCACTCAAGCCATTTATCTTGTGACAGAAAATGAAACTCCCAGTCACAACATTATCTATATTTAAACAAAAATCAAGCTGCTCTAAGCGGAGGAATGGTTTGAGTATCAAATGCCAGCATGAAGGTGAATGTTTTTCCTACATTGATATTGGCATGAATATTGGTTATGAAGAAGAGAGGATAGGCAGTGCTTTCAAGAGCTGGCTAATACTAGGCTTGAAGTGGAGTACTTAACAACAGACCCAAACTCTTCAGCATACAGGGCAGCAGTGCAATTATATGAAGCTGGCGTAACATCGACAGAACTAAAACACTTACTAGACATGCGCCATGTTTCGAATAACCATAGAAAATTTATCAAGAACATGACAGAGCTGATAAACTACCGTATTAATCCACCTATAAGACGGGGATTTTTAAAAAAAAAAAAGCCCAAAAAATCCAGAGCAGTCTTATAATCAAGGTCTTTGGCCATATCGGTATTTTCGGCAAAGTCCGGTGGTGCCACGTGGTCACGGAAAATGCCGATCTTCGAAACCGGTAGAAGGATATAATGTCTACCTTCGTCCCTTGATAGAAATAGCAGCAAGGTAATTTTGTAGGTGAAGTACCAAATTTTTCTGTGTATTACTCGCACCCGTGTATAACACGCACTGAATATTTGCTAAATAGTTTTGAAATAAAAAAAAAAAGATGTTCCTGTGTAAAACATGAATTTATCCCTGCATTATTTACTAAGCTACCAGATACTAAGTGTGTCAAATTTCACCAGGACTGTAGAAACAGGCCGAATTTACGATAATGCTAACTGAATTTTCGTTGTGCAGCTCTGTTACCATGGGCCTCAGGCAACTTGATGTAGTGAAGGCAGTTCTTTGCTTCCCCACTGCAGACACTATGATAATAAAAATGTAGTTATTTCTTTTGTGTTCTCATAATTAACACCTTCTTTGTGTCACTTTCTTAACTGAGACGTGAAATTATCAACTGAGTGCCTCAGGGCAATGCAAACAACAACTAAAGTCGACTAGTTGTCATTCTGACTGCCAATTAACCATTTAAGTGCACAGATGTATGCTGGTAGTTTTTTTTTTCTTTATAAACATTGTTTATTTCAAACAATTTTTTTGGTAAGTTGGAAGAAAAGTTAAAAAAAAAAAAAAAAGATAAACATATGGTAAGAAAATAAAAGATAAAATGCAAATGACCGATCTACCTACCTCAAAAGCCCAGTTGGTTTTGTTTATTATCAATAATTTTAATAATTGCATAAACTTAAATACTTTATTATTTTTTCAATGTATGATCGTTCGTGCTAATATTTATGTAAATTATGTTCTACCAAATTTATTTCCTATTTTGAACTACAATAAATTGTGCAGGCTGATTTAATCAAGTTACAACGTGAGTCTTGTCAAAGTCCGGTAATCAATACAGATTCATATGCATATGCCTGTTTGAGTAGTTTCCCTTTGAAGAGATCACAAGATCAGCAAAATAAAAAAGCATAAACAAAAAGAGCATGGACATGAAAAGGATATCAAATTACGGCAAATCAGATCGAGTTGCTTGTTTTGAGCTGCCAGAACCCTCGTATGGGCGAGATAGGTATAAAAAATCATGAATATCTTACAGCAATCATTCTATTTCGCATTTTTAACGGGCAATCGTGAATGTCATCGAGTTTTCGCGACCAATTATCTTGGCAATTTCTGTCCCGATTTTGCTTTCCTATAAATAATACACATCAGATTTTTATAAACGTTTTCTGGGTAAATAAGGTGCATGTTATACACAGTTAAATACGGTGTGCATGCTTGTAAGTGTTGTTGGAAGTTTTTTTAATTGCTGCTCTGTGATAAATTCACTTACAAATCTGACCAGTCATCGCCGATGACTTAATGTACTTTAGGAATTTCTGAGTGGCAGGGAATATCTCCGACAAGCGACTTTTTTTTAACCCGTCTTAAGTAAAAGCAAAATCCTGCCTGGGGAGGGCCCAAAAACAGCCCGTGTCTTCTAAACAAATCGTCTTATAGGCGGATTAATACGGTATATACCAAGAAATACTAAAATTGAAAGGCAGAAAATGCACCAAAGCTTTTTGTTGATCTTGCCGACAGATGTCTGGCAGAATTCACACAAGCTTTTGAAAAGTTTTCTGGTGAAGCATCTAAACTGAAGTCAGCTCTGTCATACACTTGTGATGCTATAATAGAATGTTACCATGGCAACCATGACCAATGCACTATGTATTCATTTGTGTGTCTAAGCACTAATAACATCTCATGGTTGCAAAAGAGCCCCTGCTTAGATGCAGGCTTTGTTTCACAGCCAAGTGATGATAGCCGTGCTTTGATTGGCAAATGCGTAGAGTGTCACCTCAGTCAAGGAATGCTTGAAAAAACCAAGCTGAACTCTAATACGCAGAAATGCCAGGCCTCCAACAGGAGTATGAGAAGGTCTTTGCCAAAGAATAATACCTTTATTCGTAATTTTTCTGGACATGCTCATAGTGCAGCGCATAATATCAATCATGGCCGTGGTGAATCAGTATTTAAAATTCAGAGCTGATCATACATACACCAATTTAGATAAGCCCAAAAGTGTTAAAAAAAATGAAAATAATCTCTAATTCATGTTTTGTAAATCTACTTTACAATATACATGTACAATGAGGGTTATGAAGTTTACAACAATGCCCTTGTTTTTGGCAGGTCACTCTTTCCATGTTTGTCTCATGCATCTCTAAAACAAGGTGACTCAGTTTGCCGCAAACACCATTGTGGCATAAATGAGACGCCTCCAATTTATTTCCATCAGCATCATGGGATGGCAAATCAGCCTTCAGAATTTTATTCACTGCCATAAAGGCAATTCTGTGTGTTCATTCCGTACATTTTGTCCCATCTGACCAGTCCCCTAACATTTTCCCATATTTCCCTTGATGAAGGGCCCCAACCCTCACATTACAATGGAATGGACCTGATCAAACAGTTTCTTTGGCTGATTTTCCTAGCAGGTTTTCCATGAAAGCATCCATTTTTAGCTCGCCTGAATGAAGTCCAGGAAGAGCTATTACACTATCCCCCAGCATTGGAGTTGGCGTCGGCATCGGCATCCACATTGACAAAGTTTTTTAAGAGCTTATATTTTCCATACCATTTGATAGATTTGGTTCTTATTTGGTTTGCTAATAGATTTAGTTCCAGAGTTTTATTCAGCAAAACCCTAGCCCATTACCGCATCGTCATGGGCTTAGAAATTTTTAATGTTGAAGATTTTTTAGAGCTCATATTTTCCAAACTATATGATGGATTTTGTTCATATATGGTATGATAATAGATGCAGTTCCAAAGTTTTATTCAGCAATTCCTTGCCCATACCTATGACCTCAAGGTCAAGGTCACAGACTTAAAAGTGAGTCACTTTTAATGAATACCCCTAACATGTTCTCAGGAGAAATAAAAAAAAAACAACTGTGGATATGCCCCTCTTGTTTGGAGACTCTTGCAGATAGGAATTCACTTCCCTATACTGTATAAAGTCTTTCAGAAATTGTGACTTCTCTTATAGGAAAGGTTTTGCTCCCTTTTATGAGCAAATTATTTCTTTTTATAACAGACCTAATATGGGGGAGGCGTGGGGAGGGGGGGGGAGGGGGGCTGGGGGGGGGGGGAGAGGAGTAAATATGTCCCTGTCAGATTTACTTCCCTTGACATTGTATCCATTTCAGTTAATCTAGGCCCAGTTGTTCAAAGCATCGTTAGCTCAATGAGCTTGTTAGTAGTCAGAATGTTAACATTTCTATTAAGTACGATATCTAATTCACAGGTATTTTTGCTGAAAAAATGTGAGTAGCTTTTGCAAATGCAAAAGCTACTCACATTTTTTCAGCAAAAATAGTAGCTTATATGACATACACGATACGTTAACTAACAACATCATAAGCTTTGAACAATGGGCCCTGATGTAGTGAACATAGAAGACCCTGAACAAAAAGATAGATGACGTGTGCATAGCTCAGGATAAGATGCTTCTTTTAACAGAAAAGAATTAATATATTTCTCATTTCTCTATGAATATGTTGTGGGTACTCATTAGAAGCACTTCCCAAGGTGCTTCCAATGAGTACCCACAACATAAAGGTTTTCGTGTAGCAATAAAATTATTTTTCAGATGGGTGGGTAAAAAATACCCAAAAATACCCAGTTGCTTAAAACCTTATCTAAGCATCATGAAAACAGGCCTGTATTATTTTGATCCCATAAAAAAAAACACTTTTATATAGTAAAACTGGGGTTTACAGGGGTATACATTATTTTTCTTGTTTCTTCTCAAAACATAGATTGTTGATACTCATTAGAACTGCCTCTTTGGATCAAAACAGTCTGTGGGTACTCATTAGAACTGCCTGAAAGAGGCAGTTCTTACAAATACCCACAATCTGTTTTGAGCAGAAACATGAAAAATATCAGAATTCTTTATCTGAAAATTTTCATTTTATGGTGGTAAAAATTTCAGTATGTTTGAATAGGCATGTTTTTGTAATGGGCACTGGTGGACCCATCCAATGGACTTGTTCATGTAGGACAATAAGTGAAAGGAGTTAGCCTTTACCACCCTCTGGGCTAATTCAGCAGACAACAAAATGGTGATATTTTTTTTATTTTTCCCAGAAAACAGGATTCAACATTTCATGCATATTGTCTCCAGTGGAAATGTCAAATCATGTTGTCTGGGGGAAAAATGAGAAAAATATTCCAATATGTCTTCTGAAAAGTTTACCCAGGGTGCTAACTGTAATGGTGTCCAAATATTTAGGATAAAATATATTTTAATGGTGTTTCCTTTTTCATTTTAACAGGCCAGCAGAACCATGTAAGCAGAAGTTCAATGATCTCAATGACCTTGACATCTGTTCCCCTGTTTTCAATTTTAAGAGAGCTGTTGCCTTGGTGAAGGAGCAGCAAGGGAGACAAATATGTGATGTCTTGCTGGATCAATTGATATTACCCGGTGTTGGGAACATCATCAAAAATGAGGTAACACTATAGCAACAGATAAGGTACTTTTTTCATCCGAAAACTACTGATATCTTTCTTATTTCTAAATGAAAACGTATGTTTTGGGTACTCATTAGAAGCGCTTTGCTGAGGCGCTTCTAATGAGTACCCACAACATATGTTCTCTTTAAATATTAAGAAAAATATTATGTGGATACCCCCTCTTATCTGTAGCTATGCAACACTATACAGAATTGTTAGAATAAAAAAGGGGAAAGTTCTGTGAAAAAAAGAAAACTACAACAACAACAAAAAATGTGATGTCCTTATTGTTCTGTTAATGCTTAACACTCTGGGTAAAACTTTTGTCAGACAACATACTGAAATATTTTTCTGCAAACTTGTGTTTGTGGAAATGTACTGTTTTCATATTGTCTGTCCGTCTGTTACGTTTTGGTCCTGGCGGAGGTATCTTGTAAGCACTTATAACACTGGCAGTTTCTAGTTTTTCCCAGAAAAACAGGATTTGACATTTCATGCGTATTGTCTCCAATTGTTTGGGAGAATTTAGCCCAGAGGGTGGTAATGGTTAAATAAGGAAGGACATATTTTTATACCCCACCACACAATAGTGGTGGGGTATTATGGTTTTCCGTTGGACGTCCGTGTGTCCGTCAGTCATCCGTCTGTATTTTGTTTCCAGATGATAATTTGAGTAAACATCAATGGATTTTCACCAAACTTGGTATGTGAATTGATATTGTGGAGGTCTGGTTTGGAATTGTCTATGGGCAAATGTGGTCAGATTTTGACAGAGTTATCTGGCCAATTTTTGTTTCAGGATGATAACTTGAGTAAACTTCAATGGATTTTCACCAAACATGGTATATGCATTGATATTGTGGAGATCTGGCATTTTCATATTTATTAGCGGAGAAATTTTCATGCTCAGCTGAATTGAGCATGAAAAAAGTTTTATAACCTTGAGGCCAGGTCAACATGTCAGCCCTGTAGAATAAATAACGTTCAGGAAAATCACTGATCAAGCTAAACGCTTACCTAAACCTTCCTGAACTGTTTTGATAAGTTTAATTATCACAAAATATTTTAAACACTATCTACAGATGTCCAGAAACGTTATAAAATATTGATTTCTTTCTTTAATGATGTTGCACTTTCAAAAAAATAAAAGTGTAATTTAATGCACTTTTTTTTTCTAAGTATGTTAACTTTTTACATATTTTCTATTAAGATGATAGTTTTTAAATGTTAAGGTGATCATCTGTGTCTGCCCTCTTGGATAATGTTTGCTGTTAGACTTCTGTAAGTATTGAGCAATAATTATATTTGCTGTTTTGAGACTTATGAGTATATGATAAAAATATCATCACTTAGTTGTTTCCATCTTGCCTGTTGATATCCATTAGCCCTCGCCCTTTGGCGAGACCAGGGCCGAGGTGGAAACAACCAAGTCATAGTCTATATTTATTTATTTCAGGCCTTATTTGACAGTGGAATCAGACCAAGTTCAAAGGTAATTGTATGTGGTATAGTCTAAATTAAACAGGTAATCAAAAGACAGTTGTTTTTTATTATTACTATATTTACTTTGAGCCTTACCATAAATCCCCATACCCCAAAACAAGTCAATTTGTCAACCAACAAAATAGATATCTCCCAATGCTACTGCATTTTCACAGATTGGAGTGGAGTGATTGTGTGCTGAAAATTTTGACTGCCTTGGACCAGCAGAGAGACATTTCAGTGAAGTAGGTCAAGAAACAATTTTCAGAAATTTTGAAAAAAAAAAAAAAAAAAAAAATACAAGGGAACTGATTCTTTTCTGTTCAAGTAAATAGTCTTTTTTTCAGATGGGGTCAAAATAATTTTGAGAGTTGAATCCCCTGAAAACATATCTATTCCCCTTAACACTTTAATCCCTGAGTTTCTGAAGTGACTCTTCCATCCTTGAATGTGGACTTGTCCACTGATGCATATAGGGGTTACAGTCTAAAATAAAGGACAGAATGAACACTGTAGATTCTGATGAGACAACTGGTTACAAGCTGTCTCATCAGGATCTACACTCTGCACAGGTATTGATTTTGGTCTGCTGGGCCGAAAGGGTTAAATGAACATGAATGCTTTGCAAGCAGTGGACATTACAGTAAATGTTTAAAAATTCTGTACACCAAAGTACAAAGTACACCAAACAATGCAGACCTAGAGCAGTCTGATCAGAGTCCACACAGTTTGCCATTCCACAAAGTATTTTAATAAACGAATGTATAAATAACAAAATTTAGGCCAAAAGAAGTATGGAAGTGTTCAAAATTTTAGGACATTTACCTTAGCTTTGTCTTTTTCCTCATTTCAGTGTCCATATTCTAATGTTTGTCCAGTGTTTTATCAACAGCCGAAAGGTTGATAATGACATGGTGAGGGAAGGCAGGGCTGAGGTTTTCTTTGATATATCTAAGAGAAGTATCCAGATGAATATTTTTCTTATTTCTCCACAAAACATATGTTATGGGTACTCATTAGCAGGGCCTCAGCAAGATACAGTCGACTCTCGTTATCTTGAATTCCAAGGGACTCACTGAAACTCTTCGAGATATCCATACCTCAACATAGAGTTGAGAGAGTGAGGAAAACAATAAATCCAACAACCACATTTAACAAATGAATATTTAATTTGACTCCTTAAGTTTGAAATATATATAAAATAATGTGGAAAAGAGGAGAAATTGCTGCACCTTAGGAGCTCTTTTCCACAATATTTTGTTACCTGTTCTTACATTTCCATGTTAAAACAGGGGCCAGAATTTCACTTCAATATAAGCGGTTATTCGAGATAAGTGAGGTCGAGATAACGAGGGGCGACTGTACTTCTGTTGTGTACCTGCAACATATTTCTTATGGAGAAATAAGAGAGATATCTGCACATTTTGGATGAAAAAAGTCCCTTATGGAGCTGTGTAATGAATGCTGTATTATGTGTGTTTGAAACATGTAAAGTAAGATTTAGTTTTAATGAACATAGCTATATACCATAATACGAGGGCGTGTCAGTAAATAACCAGCCTATCCCATTTCCGATGGACCGAGACGATCATGATTTTCATGCTTGTTTCAGTATATGTTTTATACATGGGTACAAAATTGTACACGTATCGAGTCATTCATTAATAAGATATTGAATGTCAAACATGGCTAGTGATGCAAAGGCATGCTTTTCATCTAAAGTTGAGTACCATGCTGTAATTCGGTACTTGTATTTAAAAGGTAAAACAGGCAAGGAAATATGCCGGCTTCGGTGGCTCAGTTGGATGTGCCGTTTGACTGGAGATCAGGAGGTCACGGGTTCAAACCCCACCGAGGTCGGCAACATTCTTTCATGGAGATTGATCGTGAAATATTTTCTGCGGTCTTTCTCTCCTTTCTGCTGATTCAAGAAGGGCAGTTGTCAGTTTCTGGTCAAAGAATGTGCATAATACTGGTTAACCGCTTAGAGGACTAAGCCTGCCCAGTAAACGTGTGGTTAGGTAAACTGACCGCGCTCGACATGACCCCATTGGGTTGACTGGGCGGTAAAATGTCATCACAAACAAAGGCAAGGAAATACACGGCGAGTTAGCCAA
Source organism: Anodontia alba (assembly GCA_964016985.1). NCBI lineage: Eukaryota > Metazoa > Mollusca > Bivalvia > Lucinida > Lucinidae > Anodontia > Anodontia alba. Next base: position 39,558,590 of record OZ024826.1, read on the forward strand.
TGTTTATGGGTCTTCTGCACCATCTTATGCTCAGGTTAAATTCTGGGTAGGGGAATTGAAAGGAGGTAGAACGTCTTAGAAGATGAAGCCAGGTCTTGACCCCCACTGGATGCCACCAACGAAGAAATGTGTAAGAAAGTTTGGGATCTTGTATACTCTGATAGGTGAATTCAGGTGGAAGAAATAGCACAGGCATTAGGCATTTCACATGGTAGCGTTTCAACAATCTTACATAATTGTTTAGGTATGCGCAAGCTAACAGCCCGTTGGGTCCCCAAATTCCTTAGCGATGAGCAAATGGCAACCAGAGCATCAGTATGCAGCGCCTTGTTGAAGCGTTTTAGGTCAAAAGATGATTTTCTTTTGCGTCTGGTGACTGTAGATCAGACCGGTTCATTATTATGAGCCAGAGAATAAAGCTCAAGAGTCGTCAGTGGGTAGGGCCTGGGTCCCCAAGGCCAACACGCAACCATCTGCTGGCAAGGTGATGACCACAGTATTTTGGGATGCAAAAGGTGTTATTATGTTGGACTTTTTACCCAAGAGAAGTACAATAACTGGAGTGTATTATGCACACTTGTTAGACCAGCTGAGAACCACCATCCGTGAAAAACGCCGAGGTAAACTCTCTAAAGGTGTTTTGCTACAACAGGACAACGCGAGTCCACACTTGCAAAGTTGCAATGGATGCTGTAGAGTGAAATGGGTATGAATTGATACCACATCCTGCCTGTTAGCCTGACCTAGCTCCTAGCGACGTCTTCCTATTCCCAATCTTGAAAAAGGATATCCGTGGACTTCATTTCCGGTCTGATGAAGAAGTTGTGACGGCTGTTGAGGAGTGGGTCAATGGAAAGGACCCTGACTTTTTCAGATCTGGGCTGATGGCACTTGAACACTGTTGGTCTAAGTGCGTCACACTAGAGGGCAATTACATCGAAAAAGAACAGGTGGATCTCAACCGGAAATAAATTAGGCTGGTCACTTATTGACTCACTCTCGTAACCCTAAGTGTTGGGACAGACAGGCATGTGCAAACCATGTATAGACCCAGATCAGAATGCAGTGTCTGGTCACAGTCTACACTGCCACATTGTCCAACAGGTTTTTAGGCTTATCAACAGGTAGTTAAACAGACGTTTAAATTTTAGGATAAGTATGGTGAGGCATTAATTGTCCCAGTATTTATTGTAAATATGGTTGGATACTTTTTTAAAACCAAAACACATTGATATTTATCTGGATAGCCCTCTTATATGGAATGATTGCAAATGCCTTGTAAATGTATTAAATGTTGCTTTCAGATTGAAGAGCTTAAAGAAGAGCACATAACTCACCTGATAAAAATGACAAGAGACTTCACAAATATATTCTATATGGTAAGAATAGTCTCCTTTCTTTTGCTTTACTCTTATACTTAGCACCAACATGGGACATATAAGTGGCTCTGAACATCATTATTTAAAGCAACAAAAAAGGTTTATAACCGCATGTGATTATCATGATTAAAGTCCAAGTTTATCTCCATTAACCCTTGTCCTGCTAAATAAATTAAGATGCCACTCCCACTTCTATTTTTCAGCCAATCAGATTACTTGATCCAGATTATTGCTATAAATTCACATACTCAGTAGCAAACAGTGCAGATCCAGGTCAGTTGGCTTCTTCAGAAGCCAACTGATCTGGATCTACACTGTTTGCAAAACAGGGTATATCCGGGTTCAGCAGGACAAGGGGTTAAACATAACCTATGTTTCTATGTAATAATGTATGTTCAGACATATCTGACTTAATATTTCCAGTTGATCTGGGGCTACGGTAGATTTCCCTTTAGTTCGAACAGGTAAAAAATAAATATTGATCCGGGTGTTCGAATTATACGAAAATCAGTTTCAGAAAAAAAAAACACTGTTCGAACTATTTTAAATTGCGGAAAATCTCCGATAAAAACTGAACGAGCATGATAAAAAAATCAATAACTAACCATCAGTCCCTGTGTGATGTGTCGACGATTTGAACTATTTTCCCACTGTTGATTGAACTAGAACGTAACTCGCGGTATTTACCGATAATTGCTCATGGTTGTGCGAATTCCCTAACAATGGACCATTTTCAATAACAAAAACATTCTATGTCACTTTCTTCTTATCCTCAGAAAACAGTAGCCTGGTCATAATCATAAACAATTGACGTCACTCTAAACATTCTTCAATTATAGAGTAACATTATCATTTTGATGCGGATAATTGTCTTTATTTGTAATAAGTCATCCGTATACTATGCATTTCAACATTCCTTAGACGTGACACACGACAGTTTAGACAATCAAAAACCGTCTATAAAAACATCAAACTAATCGCTTGCATAACGGATAGCGGTCATTGAAAAAAGGTACCTTACCAACTAAAACAAAACAAACAAACAAACAAACAAAAAAAAAAAAAAAAAAAACTATGATAGGGCAGCAGTTGTCGCATCCGCTTATTCCGATCAGGACCAACAGTTTGCTTGACAGCGTTAACAGGACTTAGAAATGTTTTTATGCGCAGCCTGATTTAGGCCATCGTTTCTTGCCCAAGAAGTAACCATTTTGCGTTTCACGAATCTACCGGAAAATCCCAGTGTTCTGACTAGTAAAAAGCGCACCTTATTGCAAATGCGAAAATTGCTGAGCCAGACAAGTCGGCGCGGTCCGATAAGGGTCTAGTTTATTTATAGTGCATACTTACAAGGACAGGTATTCTTTACGCAAGATGTTTGCAGTTTTATTATTTTGAAAAGCCTGCGCAGCCGATCGGGTTCCGAATAATTCTTGTAAGATCCCTTTTTCTTTTGCGGACACCAGATTTTTGCTCCCGGGTAATCTCTGTGAAACATACTTGTTGACCTTGTTAACCTTTACCGATTCAGCAGACAACGAACTGATAACATTTTTCTTATATTTTTTTTTCAGTGTACACAATTTGACATTTCAAGCAATTCGTCTCCCGAGGAGACTATTTGCAAGAACAGTCGGCTGCTATTTTCTAGGACAAAAATAGAAAACTGTCATCAGTTTGTCGTTTGCTAAATTTGCCCATAGCATGGTAAGAACTAACATGCTTAAAGTAGCACCTGCAGTCAGCTGGAGAAACCGTGTTAACACAGATTAACCCTTAAAGCGCCATTCACAACTGCAGCAAAAAAAAAAAAAAAAAAAAAAAAATTTTAGTTTATTTCTATTTATTTATTTTTTTATCAGAGAATAGTCTTGACATTTCAGGTGAATCATCTCCTAAGCAGATGCTTCACATGAAATTCCAAGACTTATTTTCTCTGAAAAATAAATAATAAACAACAAAAATTTTGCTTGGCGCTTTATGGGTTAATATACAATCTAGCGCTGCCTTCTGTACAGTTTTAATTAATCCAAATAGCGCCAATCACAACTGCAGCAAAAAAAAAACAAAAAAAAAACTTGTATTTATTTTTTTTTTTTTCGGAGATTTTAAGTCTTGACATTTCAGGTGAATCGAATGCAGCAGATGACATTTTGAGTTTTTCTTATTTTTCAGATAAACAAGTTGACATTTCATGTGAAATGTCCGCCCAGAAGATGCTTCACATGAAGTGTCAAGAAAAATAATAATAAAGAATAAAAAATTCAAAATGTTGTCTGCTACAAATTTTGCTTGGCGCTTTAAAGATTATTTTCCATTCTGCCGCATGCCTTCTTTACAGTTTAAACTAAGTCTCAGAGCGCCAATCACAACTGCAGCAGAAAAAAATCTATTTATTTATTTTATTTTATTTGTTTATTTTACTTTTTTCAGACAATAAAGTCTTGACATTTCATGTGAATCATCTGCGAACGAAATGTCATCACTCATTTCTCTTATTTCACTTTTTTTAGATAAATAAAAAAATCAAAACGTCGTCTGCTAAAATTTTTGCTTAGCGCTTTAAGGGTTAGTTTAAACTGGCTGTCAATCAGCTATAACTGTAAAGGCCCTCGTGTCATGTATGAATGAAATCTGAGCCGAAAACGCTTTGATGTTAACATAGGTTGTGAAGACATTTAACCTTTAAAGTGCCAGGCAAAATTTGTGGTATTTATTTTTTCTGTTTTCAGAGAAAACAAGACTTGTCATATCATGTGAATTGTCTACCAATATTGCCTACCAAGTGGATAATTCACATGAAATGTCAGGGCTTAATTTCTCTGACAAATAAGAAAAAGTAAAAAATGTTGTTTGCTGCAGTTGTGACTGGCGGTTTAAGGGTTAATGGAGATACAGATAAGTTGCTGAATTAGAAATGCAAGAGCGTGTAAAGGGTATTACTTCATTTAACCCTTAATGCGCCAATTACAACTGCAGCAGAAAACAGTTTTACTTTTAAGTTTTTCAGAGAACTAAGCCTTGAGTTTTCTTGTGAATCATCAGTCAAGCAGATGCTTCACATGAAATGTCAAAACTTTTTTCTCTGATAAAAAAATAATAATGGCTAAAAAATCAAAATTTTGTCAGCTACAAATTTTGCTTGGCTCTTAAAGGATTGCGATAATTATAAAACGCTAATACACCGATGCTAAAACACTGATTACCGGCTTTTCAGTGCATTTTGGTCTCCCGCTCTTCTCTGCGGGTCTTTTCATTTCAGCGGACAGAAATTTATTTACTCTAAAACGAATTGGGCTTCTTGGGTGTAAAAGAAGAACTAAGGCCATCCTTAAACTTTTGTAAGTTTGCTGTGCTCTGACCGACCCGCAAAAATCGCCGCGACTCTTTTTTTTTTTTTTTTTTCCCGCAATTTCCGATTTATTTTTTTTTCCTCGGGGATCAACCTGGTTCTGTCCATTGCGGTTACTGTATTAATCCGCCTATAAGACTGTGATTTTTCCACAAAAAAAAAAAAAAAAAAAAAATGCCCCCAAAAACCAGACCCGTCTATATTATCAAGATCTTCGGCCATATCGGTATTTTCGGCAAGTCCGGTGGTGCCACGTGGTCACGGAAAGTGCCGATCATCGAAGCCGGTAGAAAGCTATAATGTTTACCATCGTCCATTGACAGAAATTTACTAATCCACACTAATTAAAATCACATTATGTTCCAAAATGTTATCCATCCCCGAGGAACACTAAAACCAATTCGTTTTTTCCTTACAATGAACACGGGAAATAATTGCACAGACTTTTCGGATTGGTCCATTAGGTAAAACGGGTAAGGAAATTAGATGTAAAAAAAAAAAAAAAAAAAAAAAAAAAAAAGACTGAACTCTTAGCACTCCGGGCAAAATTACTTCAGAAATATTTTTTCTGATGCATATATGTCCCAAAAACAGGTTTGACATTTCATGCAAGTTATCTCCAATGAAGACATTTTGCATGAAATGTCAAATTCAGTTTTCTTGGAAAAATGTGACCAATTTGTCGTCTGCTGAATTAGCCCACAGAGCTGTAAAGGTTAATCATGTACATTTCAATGACACATTCACCAACTAGCCACACGATTGACGGGTGAACAAACCTATTGCCATCAAAGGAATCGCCACTTTTATAATCCCTTTGATGTTACTAGAAATTTGAACTGTGATAAACAGACCTTATTTTGTTCATCAAATTAATCGCAACCAGATCAGCTGCGCAGGCTACTCAGAATAATAAAACCGCTAATATTATACATAAAGAATGTCAGGCCTTGAAAGTATGCACAATAAATAAAATAGACTTATCGGACTGTGCATATGAACACATTAATCTGGATCTTCCTTTTTCATATTTGCGATAAGGTACTTTTTTTGACTTGTCGGAACAGAAATATTGTAAGCCTGTCAGTAGGATGCTGCATGGGATTCATGCAGAGGTAGACTCATGATCCGCAAAATAGTAACTTTTTGGGAAGATACAATGACCTGGACCAGCCTGCGCATTGACTGTTTGAAACGACGCTCTGTTTCTAGGCCCTGCAAACTCTGTCAAGTTAACAGAGTAGGTCCTGATCGGAATAAGCCGATGTGACACCCTGCCCTATTTTTTTTTTTTTTTTTTTTTTACAATCGGTAAGATACCTTTTTTGGTTTCAGTATTTAATGACCACCTGCAGAATAGCAACGAGGAAAATTGTACTTTATAACTATTGCAAAATACAGAGACCCAGATGAGTCTGCGCTTAAAAAAACGAATTCTGATTTGTTTTTAGGCTCTTCAGAATCAGCTTTACAAAATACATAAATTTTCAACTGCCTGCGAGAATGCGTTGACCCGAGCGCTTCGTTCACTATTTTGATCAGTCACATAAGCGGCGAGGTACTTTTGTTGGTGACTGCTTTCTTTGTTAAATTAAGTTGTTTTTTTTTTTGTGTAACAATTCATGTGTATCATTTTTTTTTTTCATCGGATTGCACACGGAAATTCGAGGTACGTTATGTTCATCAACGAACTATACATATACAGTTTGTGAATCGTACTTCACGTGTTCGAACTATTTAAAAATGAGTTTGACAAAAATACGTGACTGGTCGGACTAAAAGAGCAATTTTCGGGAGGTGATTTCAAAACAGTAAGGGGTGTTCGAATTATTCGTGTGTTCGAACTAATAGGAAATCTACCGTACACTGTTTTGACATACTTGATATAATATTTCCATTTGATCTGGTTCTACACTGTTCAGTTGTCAGTTTCTGGCAGAAGAATGTGCACAATACCGGTTAATTGCATAGAGGACAGCCTGCTCAGTGAAAGTATGATAAAGAAAACTGACAGCACTCAACATGACCCCATTTGGTTGACTTTGCCATAAAACCTCAACACAAACAAACACTGTTTGTTGGGAATTGTTTGTCTGAATATTTCCAGTTTGATCTGGGTCTGCAGTTTGTTCAGACATGTCTGTCTGGATATTTAGTTTGATCTGGATCTACACTATGGTCAGACTTGATCACCTAAATATTTCCAGTTTGATCTAGGTCTGCACTGTTTATTCAGTTATGTATGTCTTACTATTTACACTGTCCACTTACTGAGAATAAATATGATAGGCTGGGTTTCATTTCTTGTAGTGCAGACGAGATGGTAAGCCGCTGTACCCCTATTATAAAATCTACAGCAAGAGGAAGTGTAAACAATGTGAAGGGAAAGTAACGATAACTAGACTTGGAGATGACAGCGAAAGAGTCACTTACTACTGTGAAAACTGTCAAACTAATGATTTAAAGAAGTCATTGAGGTAAGGTTGAAAATAATTCTGCTGAATGGGAGAGATCATTACTCCAGATGACGCTGTTTTCATCTGAAAAGTATTGATACTTTGCTTATTTCTGCATAAAAACATATGTTGTGGGTACTCATTAGAAGCACCTCGTCGAGGCGCGTCTAACGAGTTCCCATAACAGATGTTTTAGTGCAAAAATAAGAAAAATATTTTGAGGATAACCCCTCTTATCTAGAGAAGACCCTGTGGAGAGCTATGGAGAGAAGACCCTGGTTTTATATCATTTTCAGCAGGATGATTACAGATGCTATTTTGAATGGTGGAGGAAGCCAGGTTCTTGGAGTGAGCTGTCAGATGCAAGGAAGTGGCTTTCAGCTCTCCAATATACAATTGGCAGCAGGGTTATGCTGCTGTAGATAAGTGAAATAATTAGAAATGTATCTGCACTGTGAAAGGTCTCCAGAATACAAAGGGTTAACTCCTTACCATACTTAACCTAAATTCTCAGCTGACCTCGGTGGCTGATGGATGCGCGTCTGATTGGTGATCAGGAGATTGCAGGTTCGACCCCTGTCGGGCTGGCAACATTCTTTTGTGGAGATTGAAATATTTTCTTTGGTCATTCTCTCCCTTCCGCTGATTAATGAAGGACAGTTGTCAGTTTCTGGCGAAAGAATTGCACAATACTAGTTAACCATTTAGAGGACTAAGCCTGCCCTATAAAAGTCTGGTTAGGTAACCTGACCACGCTCGACATGACCCCATTGGGTTTACTGGGCCGTAAAACCACAACACAAACAAACCTGAATGTGAACTACCATTTTACAATGGTATGTCAAAAGAATGCTGGATATGTGACAAACATTGTAGACCTAAATCGGACACCATATTCTCTGGCACCTGATCTGTGTCTACACTGTTTGCTTAGTCCTCTCGGCCCCAATACTTAAAAGTTTATCAACGATTATTATTGCATAAAAAGCAGTGCTGCATGTTATTAACAGTCATGCATTAACTGGCGGAAAGCCATGTATTAACAAGGCAATTCACACGCTGTTAATGCACGGCTACTCAACTTTCAATATGCTTGTACCGGGGCCACAGATTTGCTGCTGTTACGAAATGTGTACTGCCCAGCCCTAGAACGAGCACAGTCCATGGAAATTGTATTTGTGAGACATCGGTAAAAAGGTGAAACAAAATAGTGCAAGAAATAATGGGAAATGTAGCAAATGTTTTCACTTTTTATGCAATAATTGCAATCAAACATGGTTTTTCAATGCATTAACATTTGCCAGGTCCCTTGGGAGGTGTTGAAAACCACAGCCTCAGGCCTCGATTTTCAACACCTCCCATGGGACCTGGCGAATGTTAATGCATGAAAACTCATGTTTGATCCCTATATTAAAGGGGCCAGTGAAGTCTGATGAGACTTTAAGGATAAACAGTTTGCTCGGGTCCTTATCACCTGTTTGTTTGTCTGTGTTGAGGTTTTATGACCCAGTCAACCCAATGGGATCATGTCGAGCATGGTCAGTTTAGCTCTCGGTAACAGAAGGTGGCATCTGATCAGGGTCTCCACTGTTTGCAAATAGTTTAGCCATTTTTCTCTAGGCATGTCTAATTCTCATAGCCAGCTGTACCTAAAATTGAAATTAGATTCTTCCAGTATATAGTGTGGGGGAGTCCATTCAATCTACAATGGGTTAATGGTAAATAAGGTAGCTGTGCTAACACTTTCAACCCTATAGACTAGTACAGATAACTACTCGAACAGTGTTCCTAATTTCGACATCATTGCTTGGCGTTTTATTTCAAATGAAAATATTTTGTTCTGATTGACCTTATTTTATAAGAAACCAATCATCTTTTCTGTTTTTGTGTTTTGTTCTCAAATATTTAACCTTAAATTAAATTTACACCCAAAAATTGGTAATTTATAAAACTTTTTGTGCATAGGTAAAATGGTTTTGTATTAAAGCATGACAAAGGTTTGCAAATTTACTTTTTCTGTGTAAAGCGTAAAGCAAAAAAACGACTTTCTGAAAGATGTCGAAAGCACAGTAGATCCAAATGAAATGGCTCATAATGAGCTGTCTCATCCAGATCTCCACTGTTTGCCATTCTATTTTGGGTTTTGTGTGCCAACACCCCTACTTTTAATGGTGGACATGCCAGAATGCCAAGATGGGAGAGTCCAGTTCAGAAACTTAGGCTTGACAGCAGGGCTCTGGAAAACCGGAAAAATAGCCAGTCTGGACTGAAATTAAGAATTCTGGACCGGTTTCAAACACCCCAAAACGCTAATAATTAGGTCCAACAGGTTTGTGCCTTGAACCCCATTTTTCCCCAACCAAACAATTTTCACAAATCAATGATGTCTAAAAAATCACAAACGGTCAAGTCTTCCCAAACTGACAACGTCTGCGCACCTTTTAAATGCGATATTATGGTTATTAAAAGGCTCTAAATGGTCATTTGACATGTATATTGGAGAGACAGATGAATAACGACAACCTACCCTAGCACAAATTAATTACGTCATTATCCAAACATTGTCAAAAAATCAACACTTCACTGTCCTTTGTGCGGTAAACAAGCGATTAACACAAATCATCAGTAACGGTAGTCTGATAATTAATCTGTTTGTGTGACACGTGTGAATACACTGAAACTGTGCAGTTGGCATGTCCAAAAGATCAAAGGTTGCTTTAACTGAGATTGATAAAAGAATGCATCGCTTGAATGCACTGGTTTTCTTCCTCTTCTTTTTTTTTTTTGGATCAATACGGTTTGTCGGTCCCAGATTTGATTAATTTATTCCCAAACCGTGTACGTCCTGATCAGATGTTGCATACAATGGCGTCTGATCTGGGTATTATTGTTTGCTTCTTTTATTTTATTTATTTATTTTTTTTTTGTTGTTGACGTCTGTAACACACGAGTATAATTCACTGTAGATTTCACGGTAAAAATAAGTAATGCGCCACTTGAGCTAGACAAGGTTGGTCAGTGCTTAAAATTTAAGCAGTCAGGTCAAATCTTGAAACATTGAAAACTGCAAAAACCGCCCATGGCGCAGGCCTTTTTTATTAGACCTAATTAGGTCCATGAAAGTTGTTTCGTTCCCTCTCTCCTGTTTCCCGCCGTCTTCACGCTTACACAAGACGGGAATCAGTTGTTTATAAATAGTTATCTAGGAAAACCTTGCGGAGGTGGAAATAACAACAAAATTGTCTTTTTTTTTTTTTTCTTTCCTTCTCTTTACATACCTGACTATTTATTGATGACGCCAGCTTTGACCATGCTCGTTGTACCCTGACTTCCGTCATATAACAGAGTTGTGGTATATATTATTTAAAAGGAGTTATAGGACTGCCAATTGTCATTAGTTTTCGTGACGGGTGATATTAAATTTTTTTTTTTTTTTTTTTTTTGAAATGGGCTCATTGATGAGGTCATTGTCATCGGCTGGACCGATTCAGATTTCAGAATTTCCATAGCCCTGCTTGAAAGGTTTGATTATGCAGTATATTTAAGAATAGCAAAGCTTCAGATCAAACTGTGGCTGTGCAGACTGATCTTGGTCTGTGATTATCCACTATGCCAGTAGACTTTATCTCACTATGAGGCATAGCTACAGATAAGAGGGGGTATCCACATAATATTTTTCTTATTTCTTGACGAAAACATATGTTGTGGGTACTCATTAGAAGCGCCTCGCTGAGGCGCTTCTAATGAGTACCCACAACATATGTTTTCTTCGAGAAATAAGAAAGATATCAGCATTTTTCGGCTGAAAAAAAGCGCCTTATCTATTGCTATGCTGTGAGGATATTTTTTATTACAGAACACTGCCAAAAAAGAACAGCCTATTAGGATGGGTAACAACATCTGCTGATGGACAGTTGAAGAGTAATAATGAGTGGTCATGTGTTGCATGTACTTTATTAAATCCGTCCAACAAGATCCAATGTAATGTCTGTGAAACACCGCGTGAGATAAACCAGCCAGTGATAATGACACATAAGTCAGATTTGGACAATACAAAACTATCAAGTAGTATATTTTCTGAGACAGATAGGATGAGGTTGAGCTCTTCAGCTAATGATAGCCCTTTGCCTAGGCCAGGAATGGGTATCAAACGACCCTCAGAAGACTCAATCTCACAGCCTCGTAAGAAAATTGTTGTGGGTATAGACACTTGTTCTCCAAAGTTAAATTATAGAAATGACACCTTCCTGAGGCAGGTCCCAGGAACAAGCAGAAATGAGAAGACATTTCATACTAACAATAGAACAGTCATTTCTGGAAATCATCCTGGAGGAAGAACCAATTTGAAAAATTTAACAGCACCTCATAAAACAAGCCTTTCAAAGTCATCTCCAGAACTGAAAAGGAATGAGCTAGGAAATAGACCAGAGCAGAGTAGTGAGTCAGATGTAATTCTCAGTAAAATTCCACCTTGTCCAACCCACAAAAAGAAATGTAGCATGAAGGAAGTCCATAAAAAGGGAGAAAACCATGGTAGATGGTTCTTTTCTTGTCCACTGAGAATGTGCAATTTCTTCGAGGTAAGTTTTTGACCCTGCATCATGTAGTACCTGTTGGCATACCTAATTTACCCAATTTACCTTAACCCTTAAGATGCCAAACACAATTGTCGTCTGCTTTGTCTTCGCCGAATACTTTAAAAGTCATTGTTCAAACAGTGTGGACCCAGATCAGACTGCTCCTCTAGGAGCAGTCTGATCTGGGTCCACACTGTTTAGAGGAGCAGTCTGATCTAGGTCCACACTGTTTGCCTATATGCAAAAAGTATGTTTGAAAAGTTTGCAAGAAGATGCAGCAGACGACATAAACATACGACATTTTCAGATGCAGGTTTTCTTGGCACTAAAAAGGTTAAACGTTTGGGCAGAAAGGCATGAACAGCCGTCTGACTGGAGACCAGGTCGTGGGTTCAACCCCCGCCGAAGTCGGCAACATTCTTTCATGGAGATTGATCATGAAATATTTTCTACGGTCATTCTCTCCCTTCTGCTGATTCAAGAAGGGTAGTTGTTGTCAGTTTCTGGCGAAAGAATGTGCACAATACTGGTTAACCGCTTAGATGACTAAGCCTGCCCAGTAAGTGTGTGGTTAGGTAAACTGACCTCGCTCGACATGACCCCATTGGGTTGACTGGGTCGTAAAACCTCAACACAAACAAACAAAGGCATGAACAAACAGTGTAGACCCAGATCAGAAGCCACAGAATGTGGCATCTGATCAGGGTCAAGACTGTTGGCCACTCATCCAGCAATATTCAGGCACATCAGCAATTACTGGAATGGAATTGTTCAAATTTTAGGACATGTATGGGAAGGGGTTAAGGAGCCTGAGAAACTTAGGATATATATGGTATGCAAACAGAACACATGGCTCCATATGAGCTGAAAATTGTAATTTAAGGTTTTTGTTTTATTATTTTTGCACCTTAACTCTTGTCATGCTGAATAAATTATCATGCCACACCTACTTTTAATTGGCAACCATTGAATTTCTTGATCCAGTTTGTTGATACCAATACAAATACTGAATAACTTACAGTGTAGGTCCAGATCAGTTGGCTTCTTCAGAAACCAACTGATCTGGATCTACACTATTTGCAAAGGCTGGGCATATCTGGATTCAGGAAGACCAGGGTTAACATACCTTTTGAGTACTAATTCCAAATGCCCTACTACAGTAAATTGATCTGTCGCTCTTTATCACGTTGAATGGTGTTCTGGGTCTTTAGTATCACTCAGTATGGGTCAGATGTGATCTAGCAATGTAGGAATATCAACAGAATGTGATACAAAGCATTGGATCATGTCAGTGTAGTGATGTGTTTATTATCCACCTTGAAAATATTTGAAACCTCATTCAAAGGGCCGTCTTCACCCAGACCAAAATTAGATCGTGGACATCATTGACTGATTGAGCATTGAGTAGATCTATGTACTCAAATAATGACATTGATAATAATGGCGATTAGAATTTTTGGTAATTAGAATGAATGTGTGTACTGATTGACACTAAGTGGGTTGTTTGTCATAATGCGTGACACGACTTAGCAGCAGGATAAGCGCGCGGAAAATCACTACCAGAACTTGTTATGTTTCTGAATAAAACAACAATCATTTTATAAGTTTTAAATTTTTTGGAAAATTTGGGATCCATGGTTGATTCGCCATATTCTGATTTCGTGAAATAAAAGCCTGCGATGTATCAGATTTACAGTTTAAATGATGGTCCTTGGTTGACCTTTACCTATTTTACAACAAGGTCAGTTTGTTCATTTAGACTTTTATATTGGAAAAATCTGTCTAAACTTTTTTAAACATCTTCTCAGAAACCACTGGACCGATTGAGGTCAGATTTTATATGAAATATCTGTGCCTCACAGGAACAAAAATTTATATAATTGGTCCTGGTCACATGAACAAGATTGCAACCATGCCCATCTATGGTAAAAAATCCTTTAAAACCTTCAAGAACCTTAATTCAGATGACCTTGAAACTTTGCACATTGCAAAAGAGACTTGAGCCCTACAAAATTTGTATAAATGATGGCCCTGGGTTGACCTTGACCTGTTTTACAACAACATTTAGGCTTTAACATTTGAAAATCTTGAAAAAAGTTATATAAAATCAAAGTTCAAAGAGATGTTTTTGAAACTTAAAACAAATGGAAAAAGTGATAAGGCCTTCTGTTGGCATCATTTTTTTCCCTCACAGGTTGTCTGCCCCTGCTCAAACATCCACACTTTCAAAAGTCTTTTTCTCAGAAACCACTGAGCTGATTGAAGTAAAATTTCATGTGGAACGTCTTTGGCTTGCGCGGAACAAAAGTTAGTATAATTGGCCCTGGTCACGTGACCAAGATGGCCACCATGTCGCAAGTTGGATGGCCTATCATCTGTCCCTTTTCCATTTTAGCTTGTCTGGTAATCAGATGAGTGAACAGGGCGCCCTTGGCCCTCTTGTTAACACGTAGCGTGCTGGGTTAAAATTTCAGTAGATGACATTGAAATATTTTTCTTATTTTTCCTAGAAAATAGAATTTGACATTTCATGCAAATTGTCTCCTCAGGAGACAATTTGCATGAAGTGTCAGATCCTATTTTCTATGAATAATATTTTCAGTCTGTTGTCTGCTGAATTTGCCCATAGCATGGGAAGTATTAAGAGAGTATCCACCTCAAATGTTTTCTTAGAGAGATATTAGAAAAAAATGATTTATCAGGATACCCTCGTGATCTAGAGCTATGGTATAAAGTGTTCTCGTAATCTGATGTCAGTTTTTTTACTTTTCTGTATCTTTTCTTTACAGTGGGCTGACACAAGATTTCCCCTCTGTCCTGACCATGGTAAACCCTGCACAATACGGACAGTGATGAAAGTAGGGCCTAACAATGGAAGAAAATTCTTTGCTTGTAAAATGCCCAGGAACAAACAATGCAAATTCTTCGAATGGGCGCATGGATATGACTGAGAGTGGAACTGTAGAACTTTGTCCCTCCAAGAAAAACATAATAGCTCCAGATGTTGTTGACCTTGTTGAGACTAACGAGTACCCACAATGCAAGTTTACACGTAAACTTGCATTGTGGGTACTCAATAGAAGTATTTCAACAAGGTTCGCAATAAATGCTTTCATGGAGAAAGAATAAAATTGTCGGTATTTTTTTTTTCGTTGAAAAATTACCGTATATAGAGCTTTGAACATGTTTTGGGTACTCTAGAAGAATTGCCTCTTCAAGGTGATTTTCTTGAACAGCCACTCATTTGGACCCTTATTTTAAGCTCACCTGGACAAAATCCAGGAAGAGCTTTTGCACTACGGTCGGCGTAGGCTTAGGTGTCCACATTTACGTTTAAGTTTTTTAAGAGCTACTATTTTCCAGACCATTTGATATATTTGGTTCATAAAATTTGGATGATGATATATATAGTTAGTTTTATTCAGCAATACCCCAGCCCATCACCTCAAGGTCAAGGTCATGGACTTGGAAATTTTTAATGTTAAAGATTTTTAAGAGCTCATATTTTCCAAACTATGAATTGATGGATTTTGTTCATATTTTTGGTATGATGATAGATACAGTTCCAAAATTTTATTTAGCAATATCCTGCCCATGCCTATGATCTCAGGGTCAAAGGTCACAGACATAGAAGTTTTATATTAAAGTTATTTAAGAGCTCATATTTTCCAAACCATACGATGAAATTTGTTCAGATTTGACATGATGATAGATACAGATCCAAAGTTTTATTCAGCGATACTCACTGTCCTTGCCCACGGCCTCATGGTCAAAGTTAAGAACTTAGAAATTTTATATTAAAGTGTTTTAAAAGCTCATATTTTCCAAAACCATACAATTTATTTTGGTTCATATTTGGAATGATAGTAGATGCAACGTTTTATTCATCATCACCCCCACTCATGCCTAAGACATGGTCAAAGACATTTTATAAATGATCCCTGATAATGTCAAATTCATGACAAAAATGACCAAACCATAGCACAAGAAATCCTATCAAGAGCTGAAATGCTATAACATTTCCTCTTACTGTAATGATTCTAAGTATTGGGACAGATAGGCCTAAGCAAACCGTGCAGACCAAGACAGACAGGTCCTGAAGAACACCCTGACACTCCAGTATCACCTCAGTACCAGGCCAGCTATGCTGTCTGCTGACAGCTCTTGTAAAATCCTATTGTGACTCCCTTGTGTGGATTTAGTGGTTTGTTGTTTTGAAGAGGTTAACCTTACCTGTAGCTAATTACAGATGGCACTTTGGTTTTTTTACTTGAGAAAACAAGGCTTGACATTTCATGCAAATTGTCTGCTTTCAAGTCTTATTTTCTCTGAAAAAAAAACAAAATCAATATTTTAAATGTTGTCTGCTCAAAACTAGTTAAATATTGTCCAACAATGATAATTCTTGTCCTTTGGATCACAATGATACAAAGCAATAGATAAACAAAAATAATTTTGTATTAATCATATATGCATCACTCAGGACCCTTGCCTCTAACTTTTGAGGGTCCAGAACCAGTTTTGGGGGTGGGGGGGTGGTGGGGGGGAGGGGGGGGTGAAAACTGCAAAAATGTGAATTGGGGGGAAAACCCTCATGAATATCCCATACTGCCAGATAAGAGGTCTTTACGCAGTCACCCCTATTCAAATATATAGAAAATTTCACTTCCAAAAGCTGAAAATTTTCACATAAAAAACTGATATTTTTCATATGTGGGTACTCGTTAGAACTGCTTTGCCAAGGCGGTTCTAACAAGTACCAACAATCTATGATTTTGAGCAGAAATTAGTAATGTATACCCCTGTACTATATAAAAGTGAGGTTTAAGGGTGTCAAAATTATATAGGCATGTTTGCGTGATGGCTATCAGGAAATATTTTTCCTTTTTCTCCATAAAAACATGTTGTGGGTACTCATTAGAAGCACCTCCGTGGGACAATCCTAATGAGTACCCACAAGATACATTCTTGGGGAGAAATGAGAAAATATCAATACTTCTTGTATGAAAAAAAGTACCTTATCTGGAGCTGTGGTACCCACAGTATGTGTTCCTAGGTGAGGAAACGGTTTATCTGCATTTTCCTCTTATTTGGAGTAAATGACTTCCCTTTTGACTTTATCAGTGTATGGAAAAATACTGACAATAAATGATATGAGCTGGGGCACTGCATTGCCTACAAGATTGCTTGTGTGCCTAGCAAAGATTCAGATCAGCCTGTGCATTTGCGCAGTCTAATCAATTTTTGCAGGGCACTCAGTAGCCAGTGCCTGGTTGTTCAAAGCATCGTTAGCTTAACGAGCTCGTTAAGGGTCATTTAGTTAACGGTTTTAGCGGATTCAATATACAATATTCTGATATTTTTTGATGAAAAAATGTGAGTAGCTTTTGCACTGCAAAAGCTACTCACATTTTTTCAGCAAAAAATTTCAGCATATTTGCGTATCACTCGATGTAAATTTTAACGAATCATTAACTAACGACATCGTTAGTTTTGAACAACTGGGCCCAGATATCCAAAGCATCTTGATGCGGACAGCAAAGACTGATGTGCAGGCTGATTCGAGTCTTCACTAGGTGCACATGCAATCTTGTTTGAAGTGCTGTGCCCAGGCACAAAAAGGTGAATGTCAACAAATCAGGTACCCTGATTGAAGGGAAACTTCAGAAAAAATCTTGTTGAAAATTCTTCTGCTGGTATTTGAACAACATACAGAAGAAAGGGTTCTTTAAGGGTATCTGCAAACAGCAACATCCCCAGCATGCACAGTCCTGTAGCTACAGATTAATTGTCAATATTTGTACACAGCATCAGTGTCAGTAATATGTTCTGAGGAACTGAACGAAAACTGTCCAGCCTATTATCTCCTAACACAACAATGTGGTGAAGGGATGTAGGGTTTGTCCCATACATATGTACAAACATACGCATGTTCAACTTTTGTCATCACACTAACACCTACAATTATGGATGGATTTTAAGATAACTTCACACAACTGTTGGGTATGATAATATCTGGAGCAAGTTCCACTTTCAGGATCCTGGGGTCAAGGTCAAGGTCACTGTGGTTATTTTTTGGGGCGGTTTACTGCCACCAGATTTACGATACCACATTTCAACTATTGGTTCAGCTGAAAAATACCTACCTAATAACTACCTAAAATCGCCCCTGAAATAGTTCCCGGCTAATGCTGATAATGCTAAATTTTGCATTTAAACATATTAACTTTATACATTCCCATACTTTTTATAAATAGCAAATAAATGAACAAAAGCAAAGGAAACATCAAACTTTTGGAGAAGTATGATTTTGATCATATTGTGTACAATATCAGCAGATGATTATGAATACTCTTGTCTTTGCTCTAGCCCCTGCATTTATTAATGGATTTTAATGTAACTTCATACAAATGTTGGGTATGATAATATCTCGGCCAAGTTCGACTTTCAGGGTGCTGTGCTTAAGGTCAAGGTCTCTGTAGTTGTTTTTAGAAAAAAACTTTGTTATGGCTCTAGTCATATATGACCTTTACATTAAGGTCACAGGCTTCTTGTTGCTGCATTCACATAACTATTTTATTTCATGATATTCCCCAGCTCAGTGTATGCCCACATCAAGTAGTCTTGTGCGAGGGGATTTGTATCGCCTTTGATGCCTTGTTGAGTTTAACTTACCCATGGATAAATAGTAACATAGCATTTATACAGGCTATACAGATAACATAACAGACAAATGAATACTTCTTGAGGAGACAGTTTGAATAAATTAAACTAGTTTAAGTATGTTTTCTCATTAGGAGACAATATTTTTAGTAAGAGTTATTCCGCAATGGATAAGAAGCAGATGCATAATTGTACAATAAGCAAATTGAGTATGGTGCGTACATCTGTATGGTTGCTAATCCACTAGCTGATGCTCCTTGATAGCTTCAAGTACAGAAGCACCAACCATACTCTAACTTACACTAAGAAAGGGCATCATTTAAATATGTTTCGTATTCCTACAAGAAAGTATATGTAGGTACTCAGAAGGGTCATTGCAAGGTGCCTTATAATGAGTGCCCACAATGTGTTTCTAATGAGTGCCCACAATTTGCTTTCCTGGAGAAATAAGACAAAAATACCACTTATTAAGTAATCTTTAAAAGATAGAAGAGCTAACATTTCAGCTTTACAAAGTTGTACCATAATGCTTTTTTAAGCCGAAAGACAAGGTAGCACATGTCATTTTTAATTCCAATTATGGCTCTTGTAGATATACTATTGTGTGGTGTGCTTTAGTTCACCTATTTTCCTGAAATTAAAAGAATCTTGAACAAATAACAATTTTTCAAGACCTTCATATATGGCTCATTCTGTGATGCTCTGATAAGCAGTCTTCTCAATCACACTGCCACCAAGCTACAGTATAACCTCAATGGCTCGAACACGGATGGCTCGAATGTGGATGGTTCAAACTCTTTTTTCAGTCCCTACAAAATTCTTCCAATAGCTCAAGAAAACAAATATTCAGGGATGTTTTTCTTATTTTATCATGGAATTGTATGTTGTGTGTACTCATTAGAATTGCCTCATTGAGGCAATTCCAATGAGTACACTCAACATACAATCATTGTGTAGAAAATCAAAAAAATTTCCCTAAATTATCGCTATTTGCTTCCTGAACTGGTGCCATGATTAACCCTCAGTGGCTCGAACTACCCAGGTTTCGAACGAATTTCCATGGTCCCAAAGATGTTTGAGCTAATGAGGTTCGACTGTATGTAGTTGATCAAGAAACAATTTGTGTGAATATCTTTACTTATTGTGGTCTATGAAACAAGGAAGCCAACTCTGATCTGATTCTAGCCTCAGAGTAGTTTGTTTTTCTTCAGTCAAATTCTTTTCTTATTTATCCACAAAAATATGTTGTGGGTATTCATTAGAATTGTCTCACAAGGCATTTCTAATGAGTACTCACAACATCAGCTTTGATGGAGAAATAAGAAAAAAATATCTGGATACCCCAGTTTCTGCACAGAAATAATAAATCTTTAAGGGACTGATTGGATTGCCTCTGTTGAAGTGATTCCAGTATAGTCAAATATGATACATAGCTGAAGATGAAGTGCTATTTATCGTGAAGGCCAAGGTGCATATGGTAATGGTCTCCATCTGTCCGAGGATGCAGCCGTTTGTCCATCTGTCACACTCTTGTCCAGAGCATAACTCCAAAACCATTTAAGGGGTTTTGTTGAAACTTCATAATATGATTAAGAAGGCTTGTTCAAATTGCAGTTTACAAGAACCTTAACTCTACCTTGCTTTTTGAATTATTCCCTGTATTAAATTTCCTCGTCTGGAGCATAACTCCAGAAGTGCTGAATAGAACTTATTAAAATTGCATACAAAGGTAGAGGACATTCAGTGGAAGTGCAGTGTGTAAGAACCATAACTCTGTCTTGCCTCATTTTACTATTTTCCCCCTTTTACACTCTTAGTTTATTTGTCATATATATGAATCAAGAACTTTCAAGGTATTTAGTTCAAATTATACACAATGATAGAAGACATTGAAAAGAAATGCTTTCTTCAGTTCTTCTTTCTCACCCCACCTGTTCTGCCAAAGGGCAAGGCCTTTGAAGCAGGGTATGGCAATAAATCGCTGTCACTTAATTTTGCAGATTTGTTCTCAAATGGAATTTGCCTTTGTGCATTACACCTTGCACTTTCTTGCCACTTTTGTGTGAAAAGTATCCATTTGCTCGGGGATTAGCCATTTCCTCATGTCTTGTTTACAACAGAAAAATATTGAGGCTTTTCTTATTTATCCATGAAAACATGTTGTAAGTATTTATGAGAAGTGCCTCGCTTAAGTGCTTCCGATGAGTATAGAAGTGCCTTGCTTAGATGCTTCTGATGAGTATAGAAGTGCCTTGCTTAGGTGCCTCTGATGAGTATAGAAGTGCCTTGCTTAGATGCTTCTGATGAGTATAGAAGTGCCTTGCTTAGGTGCTTCAGATGAGTATAAAAGTGCCTTGCATAGATGCTTCAGATGAGTATAAAAGTGCCTTGTTTAGATGCTGCTGATGAGTATAAAAGTGCCTTGACTAGATGCTTCTGATGAGTATAGAAGTGCCTTGCTTAGGTGCTTCTGATGAGTATTGATAAGTATAGAAGTGCCTTGCTTCGATGCTTCTGATGAGTATAAAAGTGCCTTGCTTAGATGCTTCTGACGAGTATAGAAGTGTCTTGCTTAGGTGCTTCTGATGAGTATAAAAGTGCCTTGCTTAGGTGCTTCTGATGAGTATAGAAGTGCCTTGCTTAGGTGCTTCAGATGAGTATAGAAGTGCCTTGCTTAGATGCTTCTGATGAGTATAAAAGTGCCTTGCTTAGGTGCTTCTGATGAGTATAAAAGTGCCTTGCTTAGGTGCTTCTGATGAGTATAAAAGTGCCTTGCTTAGATGCTGCTGATGAGTATAAAAGTGCCTTGACTAGATGCTTCTGATGAGTATAGAAGTGCCTTGCTTAGGTGCTTCAGATGAGTATTGATAAGTATAGAAGTGCCTTGCTTAGATGCGTCTGATGAGTATAAAAGTGCCTTGCTTAGGTGCTTCTGATGAGTATAGAAGTGCCTTGCTTAGGTGCTTTTGATGAGTATTGATAAGTATAAAAGTACCTTGCTCTAATGAGTATAGAAGTGCCTTGCTTAGGTGCTTCTGATGAGTATAGAAGTGCCTTGCTTAGGTGCTTCTGATGAGTATTGATAAGTATAGAAGTACCTTGCTCTGATGAGTATAAAAGTGCCTTGCTTAGGTGCTTCTGATGAGTATAGAAGTTCCTTGCTTAGGTGCTTCTGATGAGTATAGAAGTGCCTTGCTTAGGTGCTTGTGATGAGTATAGAAGTGCTTGCTGAGGTGCTTCTGATGAGTATAGAAGTGCTTGCTTAGATGTTTCTGATGGCTTCTGATGAGTATAGTGCCTTGCTTAGGTGTTGATGAGTATAGAAGTGCTTGCTTAGGTGAATGTGATGAGTTGCTTAGGTGTTTCTGATGAGTAACTACAGTCTAACCGCAATAGCTAGAATATCTTTGGGACCATGGAAATTTGTTACAGATATGGGTAGTTCGAGCCAGTGGGGGTTAATCATGGCGCCAGGTCAGAAAGCACATTGCAATAATTCAAGGAAATGGTTTTGATCTTCTACACAATTATTATGTATGTTGTAGGTTCTCATTAGAATTGACTCAGTGAGGCGATTCCAGTGAGTACACACTGCATACAATTTTATGATGAAATAAGAAAATTTCCCTAAATATTTGTTTTCTGGAGCTGTCGGAAGAATTTCGAAGGACTGAAAAACGAGTTCAAATTAGCCATGGTAAACAAGCCATTGTTGTTCGAGCCATTGATGTTCGACTATATATGTTTTTATGGAGAAAGAAGAAAACTATTATGTGTAAAGATGTTCTTGAGGTATATGTAAACATAAATATCCAGATCTGCAAGCTGAGTCTCACTATCTGGACCCAGTTTTTGAAAACTTAACGAAATTAGCTAAAATGACCTGACAATTTCTATCTTGAAATATGGCAAATACATTGAAATTTTTTGCAGAAAAAAATGTAAGGAGGTTTTGCATTGCAACAACAGCTACAACAGTACATGATTTTGTTAAGCTAACAATGCATTGAACAACTGGGCCCCGATTAGGACCTTATTTTTACATGTTTACCATGTTAACCCTAAGTATTTGGACAGCGAGGGCTGAGCAAACAGTGTAGACCAAGATGAGATGCCACAAAATGTGGCATCTGTTCTGAGTATACACTGTTTGCCACTCATCCAGTGTTTTTTTAGACACTTGAAAAGATAGTTACATGAACTTTTCAACTTTGGGCATGAATGGTAAGGATTTAAGGTGACCGACACTTATGGTCAGTATGGCATATTCTGCAGTATTCAGTGATGCTGTAAACAGACAACAACGACAACCAGAGTGTAAGGATGTACAGGCTGATCTGGGCCTTTGCTGTCCACATATTCACTGCCAAAAAGGCAGAACATATGTTCTGTTTACTCATTATCTGGAAACACCTCAGCGGTCACATGATGTTTATACAATGCTGCATTGACCATGATGCAATGTTGTCTCAACATTGCATGTCTGCTGGGATGGGTTAAATTATAGTTCGACATGGAACACCTCATACTAAGCCTGTGGACACCACTTTTAGATGCTACCTGGGCCCAGTTGTTCAAAGCTAACGACGTCGTTAGTTAACGATTCGTTAAAATTTAAATCAAGTGATACGCAAATATGCTGAAATTTTTTGCTAAAAAAATGTGAGTAGCTTTTGCAGTGCAAAAGCTACTCACATTTTTTCAGCAAAAAATATCAGAATATTGTGTATTGAATCCGCTAAAACAGTTAACGAAATGACCCTTAACGAGCTCGTTAAGCTAACGATGCTTTGAACAACTGGGCCCTGGTGTCTTTGCAGCAGAGCTATTAGTAAATGAAGTTCATAGTTCATCATACAAGGGCTGTTCAAGAAATTCTCAGCTTTGCCATATTCTGAACAGTTTAGAGTACATTTGAATTGCTGATTATATGCAGCTTTTCTACAGACCAATAATGACCAAATTTTCAGAAATTCATCTTCAGCTTTTATTTGCAAAGCTACACTTTACAGTTACCCCCATACTCTGTAGTGTACATTTTTGACCACCCACATTTTTATGCCCCACCACAAAAGTGGCGAGGTATTATGTTATACCGTCCGAAATTTTGAGTGTCCGTCCATCCATGCTTCATAATTTCGTGTCTGCTCCATAACTCTGAAACTGTTTGAGATATTTTCACAAAACTTCACACCAATGTAAACCACCATGAGACGACGTGCAGAACACATGAACTGTAACTCTTGTTTGCCACTTACGGAGTTATTACCCTTTGAACATTGAACATAGCCATTTCTACCATGTACTCGTGCCTGCCCAGTAAATGTGTGGCTAGGTAAACTGACCGTGCTCGACATGACCCCATTGGGTTGACTGGGCCGTAAAACCTCAACACAAACAAAACCATGTACTCGTGTCCGCTCCATAACTGATACTGTTTGGGATATTTTCACAAAACTTCAAAGAAATATAAAACATTATAAGAGGACATGCAGAACACATGAATCGTAACTCAGATTTGCCTACTTCTGGAATTACTGCCCTTTGAACATTGAACATAGTCATTTCCACCATATACTACTGTCAGCTTTTGAAAGTTGAAAACTGTTTAAGATATTTTCATGAAATCTCTCATAAATGTAAAGCACCATGAGATGACGTGCAGAACGTAAGAACCATAACTCTGGTTAAGCTACTTTTGGAGTTACGGCCTTGTGAACATTATAAATATTGAAAATAACCATTTCTATCATGTACTGGTGTCTGCTCCATAACTGATACGGTTCATGATATTTTCATGAAACTTCACACAAATATAAAATACCATGAAACGATGTGCTGAACATATGAACGGTAACTCTGATTTGCCTACTTTTAGAGTTATTGCCCTTTGAACATTGAACATAGTCATTTCCACCATGTACTCCTGTCCGCTCTGTAAGTTGGAAACTGTTTAAGATATTTTCATGAAATCTCTCAAAAAAATGTAAAGCACAATATGACATGCAGAACATAAGAACCATAACTGGTTGATCTACTTTTGGAGTTATGGCCCTTTGAACATCATAAATATTGAAAATAGCCGTTTCTACCCATGTACTGGTGTCTGCTGCCGACCTCGTTGGTTCAGTTGGATGGGCCGTCCGGCTGGTTAACTGCTTAGAGGACTAAGCCTGCCCAGTAAATGTGTGGTTAGGTAAACTGACCGCGCTCAACATGACCCCACTGGGTTGACTGGGTCGTAAAACCTCAACACAAACAAACAAACTGGTGTCTGCTCGATAACTCTTTTCACAAAACTTCACACAAATATAAAGCACCATCAGACAAAGTGCAGAATACATGAACTCTGATTTGTCTACTTTTAGAGTTATTGCCCTTTGAACATTGCACACAGCCATTTCCACCATGTACTCATGTCCGCTCTGTAAGTTGAAAACCATTTGAGATATTTTCATGGAATCTCTTGCAAATGTACATCACCATGAACATAAGAACCGTAACTCTGGTTAACCTACGTTTGGAGTTACAACCCTTTGAACATTGTAAATATTGAAAATAGTCATTTCTACCATGTACTAGTGTCCGCTCTGTAAATTGGAAACTGTTTGAGATATTTTGATGAAACTTCACCCAAATTTAAAGCTCTATGATACAACATGCAGAACCCATGAACTGATTTGCCTACTTTTGGAGATATTTCTCTTTGAACATTGAACATAGCCATTTTTACCATGTACTCGTGTCCATTCTGTAACTTTTTAGATCGTTTTATACATTTTCATGAAATTTCTCACAAATGTGAAGCACCATAATAGGATGTGCAGAACACAAGAACCCTACCTCTGGTTAATCTACTTTTGGAGTTACTACCCTTTGAATATAGTAAATATTGAAAATGGCAATTTCTACCATGTACTTGTGTCAGCTCTGTAAGTTGGAAACCGTTCAGATATTTTAACAAAAATTCACAAAGATGTAAAACATCAAGAGACAAGGTGCAGAACATAAGAACCCTAACTCTGCCTAACCTACCTTTGGAGTTATGGCCCTTTGAACATTGAAAACAGTGATTTCTGTAATATATGTATCCACTCTTTGAACATTGAAAATAGCGATTTCTGTAATATGTGTGTCCGCTCTGTTACTTGAAACCCGTTTGAGATATTTGCTTGAAACTTTATGCAGATGTATATCACCATGATATGAGGTGAAGAACACAAGAACCATAAGTCTAAATTACCTACTTTTGGAGTTACTTCCCTTTGGACATTGTAAATAGTGATCCCAGTCATATACTTGTGCCCTTTTTATTATAACTGGTTCAGAAATGGTTTCAGAGATTTTCTTGGCCTTGCAAAAATGTAAAGCAAAATAAGATGACATGTAGAACTTTAGAACCATATGTCTGGATTAATTTCTTTTCAAGTTATGGGTCTTTGAACGTTGAAGATAACAGTTTCTGTGATATATTTGAAAACTTTACACGAATGTGAAGCACCATAGGGGATCTGCAGAAGAAGAGAACTGTAATTCTGGTTTACTTGCTTTTTGAGATATGGCCCTTTGAACATTGAAAATAGTCATCTCAGTCATATATTCATGTCAACTATGTTTGGGGAAAGACTAATGCACCTTCCATTGATTTCATTTTTGACAGAATTAGGCACTTGCTTGATGTAAGTGCAGTGGTGGGGCATGGTGGAGTGCTTGCAGCGCTTTTATTTGTATAATCAAATAGTTTGCATTAAAATTTTCGCCATGTAAAATCCAAGGGCATCTCTGTAAGTGATATATTTTTTTTTGTAAGTTTAGGTCATTCAAATATTCTAGGCACAAATTTAAATGCTGAGAGTTGTGAACTTTTAATAAATTCAGCAGAGCGTGCACACTACGAAACTGTATAATGAATGCCCAGGAATTTAGAATGTTAAGTCATTATGGTAATTTTTTGGTAAGATGCTAATGTTTTATCTGTGTACGAACATTTTCTTGGATTTGTACACAGAAATTTCAATATATGCATAAATATGACAGTTATTTTTTTTAAGTTTCAGGGGTGCATAATGTGAGGGTTTATAGTAATGCCGATACATGTCAAAAATAGCGTCTTTTTTGTAATTAAAGCATCAGCAAATGATCAAATTTGCTTTTACAACCAGAACATAAAAACCATGTGTATGAGAAATGAAGTTTCAAAGTGAAGCAAGACAATTAAATTCAGATAAGACTTTTAAAACATCGACTATCCTTCTTGTGTTTGAGGGGCAATATAAGAAAAATAAAAAACAGAATGTTTTGGAACTTTTTAGCTCACCTGAGCTAAATGCTGAGAGAGCCAAAGGCTCAGAATGAGCTGTTGTGATCACTCCCCGTCCGTCGTCTGTCGTCCATCCACATCTTTGAACAACTTCTTCAAACTTTCCGTCGTCAGCCATTTCTTTTAAAAGAAATCTCTTAAACTACTGATCCAATTTCCTCCAAACTTTACAGAATTGTTTCACTCAAGGCCCTTTTCCAAAATTGCTCAAATGGCCCCACTCCATTGAACGAAATGGCCGCCAGAGCTAAAATAGATCTTTAAAGAATATCTCCTTCATGGCCAGTGGCCCGATTTCAAAATAATTTCACAAAATAATGGCCCTGTATCAAAATTGCTATAAATGTTCCGCTCGGCTGAACAAAAAATGCGTCCAGGGCTAAAATTAAAAAAAAAAAAAAAAAAAAAAAAAAAGAAAACACACACACAAAACTTTCAACGGATCTCTGCGGCCAGTGGCCCGATTTCAAATTGAATCCACAGTAATGCTGTTCTTATGGCCCTTTACCAAAATTGCTAAAATGGTTCTGCTCGGCTGAACAAAATGGCCGCCAGAGCTTTAAATTGAAACACACACACACACACACACAAACCGACATCTCCGCGGCCAGTGGCCTGATCTCAAAATAATTTCACAGAAACGTTTCCTCTTATGGCCCTTTACCAGAATTGCTAAAATGGTTGCACCCGGCTGAACAAAATGGCCAACAAACCTAAAATAGAAAAACCTTTACACAATTTCTCCTCCCAGGCCAGTGGGCCGATTTCAAAAATTATTTCACCAAAATTGCTAAAATAGTTTCGATTGGCTGAACAATATCGTCGCATGAGCTAGAGTAGAAAAACATTTAAACGACATCTCCTCCTAGGCCATCGGCTTGATTTCAAATTAATTTCACAGAAATGTGCCTCTAATGCCTTTTTACCAGAATTGCTAAAATCACTCGGCTGAACAAAACGGCAGTCAGAGCTAAAATTAGAAAATAGACCAGCTCTGCAGGGTCTTCTTTCCCTTCTGCAGGGTCTTCTTTTCCTGCTGGTGCTGCACAGGGTCTTCTTTCCCTGCTGATGCTTCTATTGGTCTTCTTTTCCCGCTTCAGAAGTTTTCTACTTCAAAGTTTTACAAAATATCCACCTTTAATCGACATCTCTCAAGCCGTGCCACCATCACTTCCACAAGCTATCTTGAGCTCAGGTGAGCGATCCAGGGCTATATGGCCCTCTTGTACAACCGTAACAAATCTATCAGTTCTTTAAATCGGGATGGGGAGGGGCGGGGGGTATTCCAAGGGTACGTTTGTACTATGTCATATAGAGGAGTCGGGTCTTTGGTTTGAATATTGCGCTGGGGCAGATGACAGCTGGTGCGTTATATATGTATGCTTAAAATTTACCACACTATGGGTTAAATCAGCAGATGGCAAATTTATAATATCTTATTTTTCCCGGAAACTCCAGAAAATAGGATTTGACATTTCATACTCCTATGAAATGTCAAATTCTATTTTCTGTGAATAATAAGGAAAGTATTTCAAAATGTCGTCTGCTGAATTTTTTTACCTGGCATGCTAAGCGCTAGTATATGCTGTGTGTACGTTGTTAAAATGTATATGATAACATGATATGGACCATACTATGCGAAAACGTGTTGTCGGGCTTATGCAGACAGCGATGGCCCAGATCAGTCTGCGCATTCATGCAGTTTGATCAGGACCTTTGTCCGCTAACAGAATCATCGAGTACTACAAAACATGAATGGAGAGCAAAAAAAGCCCGGATGATACTTAGCGTATGCGCAGGGTGATCTGAATCTCTGCATGTTGGAAGGAACGTTTTCGCTTGACGCGTCCATCCGATACAGACCATGAATCATGAGAAGCTGGGCGTGAATTCAGTCGCTCACCGACTCGAGAGTTGTTGGTTCTGGTAAGGAGGATTCAACCAATCGCGAGACCCCGTATATGTGACAGCCGAGGTCTGTTTTAACGTACTGCGTAGTATAACGAACTTCTTTGCAATTTGAGATTCAAACGAGACTGACTTTGTGTAGACTGACCTAATTAATATCGGAAAATGAGGGAAATTGTTCATTTGCAAGCAGGTCAGTGTGGAAACCAAATCGGGGCCAAAGTAAGTCTATTGTTATTATATTTGTTCATGGAAGCACTTCCGACGGACTGTATACAGTATTTTAAACAATCGTAATATCACAAGTTTCCCATTGCGCGCCTAAAATGTGACGGTTATCGGGGACGGATTGTTGTGTGGGTCTCTGGGTATGGTTGGGAGGAGGGTAGAGGAACTTCCTGTATGTAACGCAGTAGAGATGTACGTTTGGAATGGCCCCGTTCAAATATATATATACATGTATATAGGCAGCGAGTTTTTAATACCTGCGAGCCCCGCTTCATCTACTCATTTTTCTCGCTGCGACTAGAAATTTTATATACACGAGTTCCTGGACTCTCAAAAGATAGCTGAAAAATGCTTTATAATATAACTCCTGATTTTATCATTGGACTCGAAGAAGTTCAACAGACTCAACAGAACCAAACTGTAAATACATTACTGTATAGGTCTAATTTTTGCTGTTTCAGATACATGTATATGAAACTCCATTTTTCAGACAGGAATGTAGGAACGGCCCATTTTATTAGAATGATAATAATATTTTGCCTAAGAAAATACTAACCCTGTGATGGTAGTGGAGGAGAGTAACGACATTGACTATAATACAAACCTGCATTTGTCAAACCGTAAACTCGCCCATATGCATGGTTAAGTCAACTTGATTATAATACACCCATTCACGACATTAATAGAACACGTCCACAAATGAGCCGCTATGCGCGAAAAGAGTGCAATATGTAGAAAGAAAGTATGTCTATCAGGATAGAACTTTCCAAGCCGAAAATTTTGACACTTGATCAAAATCATCCAGCAATAAGAAAGTTAATTGAGTTTTAATATTTGAAAACCAACTGCCATGGAGGCTGCCATTTTTAGGCTTTGTGACATCACAGAGCCCTAATTTAATATGCATAATTATTAAAATAAACAGCATATGGATGGATGTTTTGTCTTAATGTCTCTGAACAGGTTTTCCTAAAGTGGTAAGCGACTTCTTTTCTTAATACAAATGCTTTGGTTATAGAAATAATGCAAATATTAGGTTTAAAAAGTCTTGAAATTTCATCATGTTCATAAGATATTCAAAATGGCGGCGCCAATGTCGGCTATGTTTGTTTGTGTTGAGGTTTTACGGCCCAATCAACCCAGTAGGGTCATGTCGAGCGCAGACAGTTTACCTAACCACATGTTTACTAGGCAGGCTTGGTCCTCTAAGCGGTTAACCAGTATTGTGCACATTCTTTCGCCAGAAACTGACAACTGCCCTTCTTGAATCAGCGGAAGGGAGAGAATGACCGCAGAAAATATTTCATGATTAATCTCCACGAAAAAATGTTGCCGACCTCGGCGGGGGTTGAACCCGCGACCTCCTAGTCCCCAGTCGGACGGCGCGTCCAACTGAGCTACCGATGCCGGTCGGCTATGTTAAATCCTTCAAACAATAATAACTTTGTTATTTCTTGACCGTTTTTTATCAAACTTGTATCATTTTTTACGGTTTGTAAAGCTCTCCAGTATGAAATTATTTTATATTGGGGCTGTGTTCCCCTTTAATGTCATATGAATCTTATCTCAAACTTTGTTGCCGGCTTAGGTAACTAATGTATACCTACAAGATCTTGGAGCAGGCATAAGGGACTATTCATAAATTGCACAAGGGTTCTTTTCACAAGGTAAACATCGCAACATGACTTGATGGTTGCCTATTACACGCAAACGTAACGCTTATTACGCACATTATGCATGTGCGTAAGAATACCAAAGAAAATATTTCAATAAAAAGATATCACCTAACATAAAACATATTCCTCTCCTATTTTATCATAGGGGCTGCTCTTACAGGAAAGAATTTGCTCCCAGCTTTCCTTTAAGAGTAGCCCCAAGTTTTGGAAGTAACACTAGGGATTGCCGGCCTCGGTGGCTCAGTTGGATGCGCCGTCCGACTGGAGACCAGGAGGTCGCGGGTTCAACCCCCGCCGAGGTCGGCAACATTCTTTCGTAGAGATTGATCATGAAATATTTTCTACGGTCATTCTCTCCCTTCCGCTGATTCAAGAAGGGCAGTTGTCAGTTTCTGGCGATAGAATGTGCACAATACTGGTTAACCGCTTAGAGGACTAAGCCTGCCCAGTAAACGTGTGGCTAGGTAAACTGACCGCGCTCGACATGACCCCATTGGGTTGACTGGGCCGTAAAACCTCAACACAAACAAACACTAGGGATTGGATTTTTAGCTCACCCGAGCCAAAGGCTCAAGGTGAGCTTTTGTGACTGGTCTTCGTCCGTCTTGCGTCGTGAGTCTGTCAACAATTTACTTAAAAGACATCTCCTAAACCGGTGAATGGATTTTGAAATAATTTTACAAGAATGTTTCTTTGGGTGACCCTCTACTAAAATTGCCTGAATGGTTCCGCTCCGCTAAACAAAATGGCCGCCAGAGCTAAAAGTAGAAAAACCTTAAAAGGACATCTCCTAGACCACTGACCTAATTTCAAATTATTCAAAATAATTTTACAGGAATGTTCCTTGAGTGACCCTCTACCAAAATTGCTCAAACCGTTCCGCTCGGATGAACAAGATGGCCACCAGAGCTAAAAATAAAAAAACCTTAAAAACATCTTCTCGTCTGTCAACAGTTTGCTTAAAAGACATCTCCTAAATCAGTGAACGGATCTTAAAATAATTTAACAGGAATGTTCCTTGGGGGAGCCTCTACCAAAATTGCCTAAACGGTTCCGCTCGGCTGAACAAAATGGCCGCCAGAGCTAAGAATAGAAAAACCTTAAATCGACATCTCTAAGGCCACTGGCCCAATTTCAAAATAATTTCACAGGGATATTCCTTGGGTGAACCTCTACCAAAATTGCTCAAACCGTTCCGCTCGGATGAACAAGATGGCCACCAGAGCTAAAAATAGAAAAACCTTTAAACGACTTCTCCTTAACCAGTGGATCGATGTTGAAATCATTTCACATGAATGCTCCTTGGGTGACCCTCCACCAAAATTGTTTATAAACCGTTCCGCTCAGATGAACAAAATGGCCACCAGAGCTAAAAATAGAAAAACCTTTAAACGTCTTCTCTTCCTTAACCCGTGGATATATTTTGAAATTAGACAGGAATGTTCCTTGGGTGACCCTCTACCAAAATTGCTCTAACCGTTCCGCTCGGATGAATAAGATGGCCGCCAGAGCTAAAAATAGAAAAAAAAAACAAAACCTTTAAACGACTTCTTGTTAAGCAGTGAACGGATTTTAAAATAATTACACATGAATTTTCCTTGGGTGATCCTTTACCAAAATAACTCAAATTGTTCCGCACGGATGAACAAGATGGCCGCCAGAGCTAAAATAAGAAGGAAAAAAAAAAAAAAAAAAAAAAAAAAAAAAGCAACCTTTAAACGGCTTCTCCTTAACCAGTGGATGGCGTCTGAAATAATTTCACATGAATGTTCCTTGGGTGACCCTCTACCAAAATTGCTTAAACCGTTCCGCTCAGATGAACAAAATGGCAGCCAGAGTTAAAAATAGAAACCTTTAAACGTCTTATCCTCCTTAACCAATGGATAGATTTTGTAATAATTTCACAAGAATGTTACTTGGATGATCCTCTACCAACATTGCTCAAACCATTCCGCTCGGATGAACAAGATGGCTGCCAGGGCTAAAAATAGATCCTCAAGAAACCCTTTACTAAATTCTTTCAATTACACAATATGGCCCCCCCCCCCCCCCCCCCAAACTTTGATCATCTTACAAACCACTTGCCTGATTTAAATTAAATTAATACAACCATCCTGAACCTAAAGCAATGGGACACAGGTGAGCGATTTGGGCCATCGTGGCCCTCTTGTTAGATTTTTACTAGGTTTTCGTAAAAATAATTCTTTTCTAGCAACCTTGTATTTCACCAATAAAAGACACAGATTTTCTTTTTGTTACCGTTATAACTTAGTTTGAGGACAGGATCCCTTCAGCAAACAGTGTAGACCCTAATCAGGCTGACTCGGGAGTAATTTTGTAGCACTTATTGTTAGGCCAACCCGGAGGAAATATGGAATGGTGCGATCACATGCACGAGCCCCAGATGCGGGCTCAGATGAGCCGGGGCACAGCCTCACCTACAAGATTGCATGTGCGCTCTTAGTCTGTCTCCAGACTCTATCTTTTCTATCATTTTCTCTTTTTTTTTCAAAGGTATACAATCCAGTACAGCTTATAATGATTTGATTAGTTATGTCCCTTAGTGGAGGATAGTTTCTGCAGGACAAATACAGCTGTAGGAAGTGATAAGGAAGACAAAACAAAAACAAAACGAACCTGCGCATGACAAAACCTACAAAATGGCATGTACACCCAGTCTGATCATAGTCTTCGCTGTGCGCTCGATGAATAGCTAAGGACCCAGCTTTCTTCATACGGACTGCGAAGGCTGATCAGACTGGGCGGATGCCCAGGCTGATCTGAGTTCGCTGGGCGCATATGCCATTTTGTTGGTTTTGTCATGCGCCGGCGCAAATAATAATGCAGAAACGACAGAGGCCAGTTATAGACTCAATATCAGCCTGCGTATCCACCTTTGGGTAGCTAAGGGTCCAAACAATCTTCAGGCGGATAACGAAGAATGGTTAGACTGCACAGATGCCCAGACTGGTCTGTTTAACCCATTTAAGCCGCGTGGATTCTTCTACCTTAACTCTTTGGGCCGGTCCATTTCCAGTAAAAGGGGTGTCTAGTAAGTTTCTCTTATTACCATGGTTTACAGAAATTCCTGTACGTAATGCAAACAGTGTAGACCCTGATCAGACGCCGCGTTCTGCGGCGTCTGATCTGGGACTACACTGTTTGCCTATGTCCATTTTATGGGACGCCAGGCGTAATTATAAATGGGTTAAGCTAGTCGCACATGCAATCTTGTGGGAAATTCTGTGCCCGGCTCAAATGGAAAACGAGAAGGAAGGAGAAACGCACCATCTCAAACTCGGCTAGATCTGCCTATACTACATTCCATTGAGAATTTTAGCTATATGCCTAAAGTTGATGTACACTGAATGAAGTGTATCACACACAGTATAAATTATTCACATCCTTACATACGTTGCCATAGTAATTGCCTGTAAGACGGCTGTATTCTCACTTGAAATTAAAAATATTGGGAAAAATATCGAAGGGGGCGTGTAGGGAAGGGGGGACGGAAAGGGGGTATGCATATTTTTATTGTTATTTTTATTTATTGAAAATGAAATGTCTACTGCTATATATTGATTTCGTATTAAAATAGCAGGGGCTCCGGGAAATCTGTACCAGCTAGCGACCCGGGCTCGGGTATCTATGGTAGTGAGTTATAATTCTTAGCACTTCGGGTGAACTTTTCAGCAGACGACATTTTGAAATATTTTTTCTTAGTTTTTTCAGAAAACAAGAAGTGACATTTTTTTCAATGCAAAGTGTCTCCATTGGATGGAGCCAATGCGCATGTAATGTTTAATCCTGTTCTCTGTGAAAAAGTAAGGAGTCTGCTGAATTAGCACCGAGAATGGAAGGGTTAATATATGTATTCAGCTGGTTTTGAGTTCAGTCGCTCATCGATGCGAGAGCAGTTGGTTTTCCAAACAACAATTGGTTCATCGATCAAAGAGGCGATGATGCGGGTTACATTATGCTTCGGCGCGCTACAAACTGGTTCAGACACTAACTTACTCGTTCCCTGCTTAATATAAATGACTGCGTGGCAGAGCTGGGCGCCAGCAAATTTATGGGCAGAATCCAGCCAATCGCGCTACACCATCGCCGTGACAACCGAGGTCAATTAAATTGGCTGTTAGTAGGCTTAGTCATCAGTGTTTTCTTTAAACCTACTGTCTGCTCTTGGCGGTTTGAAAAAGACGTTTGAAAATGAGAGAAATTGTGCACGTTCAGGCTGGCCAGTGTGGGAATCAGATAGGAGCGAAAGTAAGTCATTTATCTTTCGTATAAAATGAAATTCTTTAGAAATATGGCCGAGCACTAATGTAGTTTCAAATATTATAATGGTATTTTAATTATATTCTCCTTCCGTATTCGCCGGATTCAGGAGGGGTCATGTATCGAAATCCAAGTTACCTATGATTATCTTGAATAATGCAATGATCAACCGACCTACGCTTAGCATCCTCTAATAGGGACATTGGCAAACAGTGGAGACCCAGATCGGACGCCGCAGAACACGGCGTTTGATCTGGGTCTACACTTCATGTATTAACTACATCAATTTCTATAAAACGTAGTCATAATAGAATGGGTAGCTGGTCGTTTTTTACAATGACTGTCATAGTAAAAAAACAACCAAATGCCCATGCATTCTATTGAAAATGAGCTTGATAAAAAAAATTAGAGGTAGAAGAGTCCACTCGCATAAAGAGGGTTAAAGGTCTACCATTGGGCCCCCGTAGCCTAGTGGATAAGAGAGTTGACTCTTAATCCATTAGGTTTCTCACCGCTGTGGTTCGAGCCTCGCTCGGGTCATATGTGGGAAAGCCAAGTTCTGCTTACGGATGGTCAGGTGGTTTTTCTCCGGGTTCTCCGGTTTTCGCTCACCTTCGATGAACGATCGGCTCGATATAAGTGAAATATTCTTGAAAGGGCCGTAAAACCCAAATCAAAAAAAAAAAAAAAAAAAAAAAAAAAAAATGTCTACCATGTTATTCTTATCGGTACATGTTCAAACAGTGTTATGTGATTAATTCGCTTGCCTAACTTTTATCCTATACCTCTCCCTTGGCTAATTCGTCAGACACCAAATTGGTGATATTTTTTTCTTATTTTTCCCAGAAAACAGGATTTGACATTTCATTGAAATTGGAGACAATTTACATGAAATGTCCGATCTTGTTTTCTGGAAAAAATAAAAACAATATTTCAAAATGTGCGCTGAAAAATTTACCCAGAGTGCTAAGTGTTGGAGTTACTTACCAGGCCCCTCGGGACTTTACCTCCTTGCCATACGGGACCACGACTCCTTACCGTATGTCCTAAAGTTTGAACAAGTTCAGTTCACTACTTGTCGATGTGTCTAAAACATGCTGGGTAAGCCAGTGGCAAACAGTGTATACATATCGAGGGTTGATCGAAAGACTGTAGCAAGTCAGATGGTTGTTTTTCCCAATACGTGATCTCATCATGAAGGCGTTATGAAGATTACAACATTTCTTTCTGTAAACAATGGAAATTTAGGTGCCATTGCTCGTATGAGCAATGACACCTAAATTTGCATTGTTTACAAAGGGGTCAAAGTTGCCCTTACACAAGGGTTTCAAAAATATGTTTGAGTTACTACAGTCTTTCGCTCAACCCTCGATATGTCCAAATTAGACGTCGCGTTCTGGTCTTGGTCTACACTGCTCAAGACAAGTCTGACCGTCTGAATAGAAATACGATAGAAGTTAAAGAACTCCATTTCACTACTTGCGTCTTTAAACTACTGGATGAGTGA
Organism: Anodontia alba; assembly: GCA_964016985.1. Lineage (NCBI taxonomy): Eukaryota > Metazoa > Mollusca > Bivalvia > Lucinida > Lucinidae > Anodontia > Anodontia alba. Next base: position 39,594,937 of record OZ024826.1, read on the forward strand.
TAAACGGTGTAGACACTGACTAGTCCCCACATTTTGCAGCGTTTAATCTGGGTGTCTACACTGTTTTCTCAGCCTGTCCACCCCAATACTTCTAGGGTAAAGAAATTATATGATCCCTTTCATATCTATACTTGACATAGAATTTGAAAAATGTGGTTCACCTGCTTGATGAAGGCCTCTGATCTGCGTCTACACAGTTTGCTCGGGCCTACCTGTGTGAAAAATATTAAAGTAAAATAGTAGCAACATTATACAGAACTTGTCATTTGTAACATCTGAACCCACCCCACATCCTCTCTCCATCGGGACAGTGTCAATTCCGGGTCTATAGCTTTGCGCCGATTACGTAGAACATAGCAGCATCTTTTCAGAACCCCGGGATTGGGTGAGTTGGGAGGGAGTATGACTTGGAAGAGTGGGGATTTTACCACCTGACTCGCTCAACAGGGTAAGGCTATACCGAATGAAAAGTTGTCTTCGCTATTCCGTGATGGTGGCGGTAGGGCGGCCTTGTTACAAATAACAGTTGACTAGTGCATTTGGATTACTTCTTCGTATGTTGCATACCCCGCATTTCATATACTTTATAAAGATTGTAAAACCCAAAACTGACGGTTGCCTCCCATACCATAACAGGTACAAACTTCGCAAAAAGAAAACTGAACCTATATATACATATAATTTTTTGAGATATGCGGTCTGAAGGGGCGGGATTGAGGTTAACTCCAAATATCTTCTGAATGTGTTACCCTTGCAATTATGAAAATGGATTCCAAAATTACCTAATCTGTTAAAAGGTATACCAGAAAAAAAGCACAACTGACTTCCATATGAAACAAATGAAAGTAAAGATACCAAGGAAATGCCACAATCACCGTCGTAAGCACATCCCTTCCGAGGCATCAAAAGAAGGAGAGATGAGACAAAGACAAAACATACGCCAGACGCACAAAGAACTGCCTTGGAAGGGTCACATAGCTACAGATAAGAGGGGGTATCCACATAATATTTTTCTTATTTCTCCACGAAAACATATGTTGTGGGTACTCATTAGAAGCGCCTCGCCGCGGCGCTTCTAATGAGTACCCACAACATATGTTTTCGTGGCGAAATAAGAAAGATACCAGCATTTTTCGGATGAAAAAAGCGCCCTATCTGTTGCTATGGGGTCAGTAGGAAAACTACTAGGGGGCTTAAAATCCAGGTCCTGCTATAAAAGGTCATGCTCTACCCCAAAATTATAATGGTGGCACATTCAAACACTTTATTGACATTCAGCAACGAAACAATGTTTTCGCGATTACTACCCCAGATTATTTTTAGGGAAAAAAAAAATCCTGAGCAACTTCTTGTTTGTCTGAATTTATACATGGGTTTATTTTACAAAATTATGTTCTGACAAGCCCACAAGAAATAATTTTATGTTTGAAATTTAGAGCCTATATAATAGCAGGTAATTGACAGGTTTGAAATTTCACCTTTGACCTATGTATTAACATACAACCAAAATATAAATAGAAAAGCACATGGCTAAACAATCTCTCCCTGTTGTTGGACGCAATAACTTGTCTACAGCTGGAATCAATAACCTGCTCTTGACCTCAGATAAGCACCTCCCAAGATAATCATCAAATCAGTGTGTAGGGCCTGCAGCAAACCTGGGTACCAGTTTTACTCGCGCGAAACCTCATCCCCTTATCTCCTGATACAGCCCCGACATGGTGCAATAAAACAAAGCTGCCATTGAAGATGACCGCAACGCTGATAGTAATAGCATGTTCTTCTCTGTGTCCTTTTTTGTACAGAGTCAAGGCCCTGAATTAGAAAAGCATGTATCACATTGGCGTGTTCAGGTAATAAAGAATAACTCCCAATCTCATTTTAAGACTAGACCTGGGAATTTATAACTCAAAACAATAGTGTCGTGAATTTACAATCTCAATAAATACCAGAGGTGAAAACCCAAACCAGCGGAACATCTCTGTCTCTCTCTATGTATATACTGAGATGTTCCGCTGTTTTGGTTTTCCACCAGTGGATCTTTGGCTATCTACTGAATGCACCCAGTGTATCTTTGGCTACCAACTGAGTGCACCCAATGAATCCTTGGCTGCCCACTAAGTGTGCCCAGTGGATCTTTGGATACCCATTGAATGCACCCAGTGGTTCTTTGGCTTCCCATTGAGTGCGCCCAGTGGATCTTTGGCTACCTACTGAATGCACCTAGTGGATCTTTGGCTACCCACTGAATGCACCCAGTGGATCTCTGGCTACCCACTGAATGCGCCGAGTGAATATTGGGCTACCCACTGAATGCACCCACTAAGTGCGCCCAGTGGATCTTTGGCTACCTACTGAATGCACCAAGTGGATCTTTGCCTGCCCACTTAGTGCGCCCAGTTGATCTTTGGCTACCCGCTGAATGCTCCCATGGATCGTTGGCTACCCACTGAATGCACCCAGTGGATCTTTGGCTACCCACTGAATGCTCCCAGTGGATCTTTGGCTACCCACTGAGTACACCAGTGGATCTTTGGCTACCCAATGAATGCACCCAGTGGATCGTTGGCTACCCACTGAGTGCGGCCAGTGGGTCTTTGGCTGCCCACTGAATGTTCCCAGTGGATCTTTGGCTACCCACTGAGTGCCCCCAGTGGGTCTTTGGCTACCCACTGAATGCGCTCAATGGCTCTTTGGCTACCTACTAAGTGCACACAGTGGATCTTTGGCTACCCACTGAATGTGCCCAGTGGATCTTTGGCTTCCGTCTGAATGCAACCAGTGGATCTTTGGCTACCTACTGAGTGCGCCCAGTTGATCTTTGGCTACCCGCTGAATGCTCCCAATGGATCGTTGGCTACCCACTGAATGCACCCATCGGATCTTTGGCTACCCACTGAATGCTCCCAGTGGATCTTTGGCTACCCACTGAGTACACCAGTGGATCTTTGGCTACCCAATGAATGCACCCAGTGGATCGTTGGCTACCCACTGGATGCGGCCAGTGGGTCTTTGGCTGCCCACTGAATGTTCCCAGTGGATCTTTGGCTACCCACTGAGTACACCCAGTAGGTCTTTGGCTACCCACTGAATGCGCTCAGTGGCTCTTTGGCTACCCGCGGAGTGCGCCCATTGGATCTTTGGCTACCAACTGAATGCTCCCAGTGGATCTCTGGCTACCCTCTGAATGCACCCAGTGGATCTTTGGCGACCCACTGAATGCATCCAGTGGGTTTTTGGCTACCTAATGAGTGCGCCCAGTGGATCTTTGGCTACCCACTGAATGCACCCAGTGGATCTTTGTCTACCCGCTAAGTGCGCCCAGTGGATCTTTGGCTACCCACTGAATGCACTCAGTGGATCTTTGGCTACCCACTGAATGCGCCCAGTGGATCTTACGCTACCCACTGAATGCACCCAGTGGATCTTTGGCTACCCACTGTGCACCCAGTGGATCTTTGGCTACCCACAGTGCACCAGTGGATCATTGGCTACCCACTGAGTGCGCCCAGTGGATCTTTGGCTACCCACTGAGTGCAGCTAGTGGATCTTTGGCTGCCCACTGAGTGCACCCAGTGGATCTTTGGCTACCCACTGAGTGCACCCAGTAGATCTTTGGCTACCCACTGAGTGCAAGTGGATCTTTGGCTACCCACTGAGTGCACCCAGTGGCACTTGGGCTACCCACTGAGTGCACCCAGTGGATCTTGGGCTACCCACTGAGTGCGCCCAGTGGATCTTTGGCTACCCACTGAATGCACCAAATGGATCTTTGGCTACCCACTGAGTGCGCCCAGTAGGTATTCAAAGATCCTAAGCATCTTCAGGCGGACAATGGAGACCCGTAGACGCTGTCCGCGGAGGCTGGTCGGAGTCTGCACTGGGCGCGCATGCAGTCTATTGGCAATGCTGTTTTCCGGCTAAGGTTTGATTTTTACTTTTCTCTGAGATCGAAATCGTTTGTTGCCTCATATCTCTAGTCAATAGTTATAAGATCGGTTTGATCGTTTTTCCTGATGCTTAGCAGAACTTCCAACACACCTCTCTTCCTGATCATGTCTAGACAAAATTAAACTACTCTCTCATAGCACGACATAAGAGGGCTCTCCAGAAAACTGTTTTTTCTCATTTCTCCACAAAAAAGAACAACAGAAAACAAAACAAAAACAAACAAAACCATATGCTGTAGTGTTCATTAGAAGCTTCTAGGTGTCCCAATATTCCGTATGGTAAGGAGGTAAGGTGTTCCAATATTTAGTATGGCAAGGCTTTCCAATATTTAGTATGGTAAGGAGTTGTGTTGTCCAAATATTATTTAGTATGGTAAGGAGTTAAGGTGTCCCAGTATTAAGGATAAGTACAGTTAGAAAAATATATATTCTAGAGCTTTGTATAGTAGTGGGACTTTGGTTTCTTTTCCAGTTCTGGGAGGTTATATCAGATGAACATGGAATTGACCCTACCGGAACATACCACGGGGACTCTGACCTTCAGTTAGAAAGAATCAACGTTTACTATAACGAAGCCACAGGTTCGTATTTTCAATTTACAGTTTCTACTTTCAGTTTACCGTTCGTGCTTTGAATTTACCGTTCCTTCTTTCAGTTTACCGTCAGTACTATTAGTTTACCATTCGTAGTTTCAATTTACCGTTACCGTTCTAACTTTCAGTTCACCGTTCGTATTTTCATTTTACTATCATACTATCAATTTACCGTTCATATTTTAGTTTACCGTTCGTACTATCAGTTTACCGTTCGTACTATCAATTACTGTTCGTACTATCAGTTAACCGTTCGTACTTTCATTTTATTGGTCATCCTTCCAATTTACCATTCGCACTATCAGTTTACCGTTCGTACTTTCAGATTATCGCGTACTTTCCATTTACCGTTCGTTCTTTCAGTTTACCGTTCGTACTTGTAATTTAACAGTCGTACTCTGAGTTAACCATTCGTACTACCAGTTTACCGTCTGTACTTTCAATTTACCGTTTCTGCTTTCAGTTTACCCTATTTGAACAAACATTCCAGAGCAAACAGTGTAGACCCAGATCCGACGCCGCAAAATGCAAAATCGATGCATGGCTGGGAAACATTGTAGATCTTGATCCTGATCAGATGCCGCATCCTGTGGTGTTTGATCTGGGTCTACACTGTCCTGTCTGTCGGAATACTTAGGGTGATAAGATTTGTGTCTAAAAATGTTGGATATATATAGCAAATAGTTTAGACACTGATGTAGGTCCTAACTAGTTTTCGAATTTCGAATATTATTGAATGGTAGTAATATGGATATGTATACGTGTGAAATTATTAATTAAACAAATATGGTTTCAAGCAACTCTTTCACTCTCAGTCCTGGGTGGTTTACATTGTCCCAGATTTATATTGAACTCCACAATCTGACTTTTACAATCAAATGGTCCATTTTTAATGGCATTGTTTGTTCTGATATTGACCAGTCCAATCCAATAGCACATTGCAGTAATAAAGTTTACCGATGACCATGAAGCGCAGTCTGGGAAGATAGCCTTTATTGCATATGTAGGAAACGACGTCTGAAAATTGTATAATTTAAGCAACTAGATACAACTTTAATATAACAACGTTAGAAAGTTCTCTGCCCACTCGACTTACTCCATGAATCACAAGTATGTTCGGTGCAAACTAATATTTTGATAACACACACACACACACACACACACACACACACACACACACACACACACACACAAAGAGAGAGAATTTGATTTGAAACTTGTATTCCATTACACAGTCCTATGAGCCTTCCTTGGAGATCTTACAGTAGTACCATGATCAAATAGCACTAGCAGCAATGTTACATCAGTTAAAAACGATGTTTGTCCTCCCTTTTGTTTTTTGCTCATCACAGAGAGAAGTGTCGTTAGTTATAGAATCAGTGTTAGGACTGAAGGTATGAGTACAAACTTTTGCACACAGCTTTTTCTCCCACCTTTGTCAATATGAGATGGCTTTTTGTCCATGTGAGAAACTTCTATCTTACATGACCATGCTGGTCCTAGGAACAATCCACTTAAATGTGGGAGAATCCAGGGTAGGAGAAAAACAGTCCATCTGGCATGAGCTAGTCCATGCAGGATAGGGAAGTCTCACCCTCGGGGTAGGAATTTCAACCAGCAATCCTCGACCCTGGTTGAAATTCCTACCCCTCGGGTGAGATTTCCCTATCCTGCATGGACACGTGTTGGATTCTTATAATCTTATGGCAGAACAAAACAAAATGCCCGTCCTTCAGTCAGTACAACTCTCGTTATGCGAAATATGATGTTTTGTCGCATGGAACTTGGAAACCATGACTCCTCTTCCTTCCATTGAACGCCCAGCAGAAACTCTAATCAGATTGTGTAGATGCATGTCTTGAGGTGCTTCTAATGAATACACGCAACATATGTTTTTTAAAGAGAAATAAGAAAAAAATATCCCAGAAATATCACCAAATACACCTACTTAACCCTTAACCCTTAAAGCGCCAGTCACAACTAATTCGTCTGCTTTGTTGTCTGCTTGTGGTTTTAAAAGTCATTTCTGCAAACAGTGTGGACTCAGATCAGACTGCTCCTTTAGGAGCAGTCTGATCTGGGTCCACACTGTTTGCTTGTATGCAAAAATAGGTTTGATAAAGTTTGCAAGAATATTCAGCAGACGACATAAACAGACGACATTTTCAGACGCAGTTTTTCTTGGCGCTTTAAGGGTTAAACTGCCACTCACAACAATTGTCGTCTGCTTTGTCATCTGCGTGTGATTTTAAAATTCGTTTATGCAAACAGTGTGGACCCAGAGGAGCAGGTCTGATCAGGGTCCACACTGTTTGCCTGTATGCAAAAATTAAAAATAGTTTTGGAAAGTTTGCAAGAATATTCAGCTGACGACATAAACAGACGACATTTTCAGATGCAGGTTTTCTTGGCATTTTAAGGGTTAATAAATCCTTTGTACAGGCTGTTGGCCCCAATAGTCCCCAGTGCAACATAAGAAAAGCACTTACTAACATTTACTCATTAATTATTCACATCTAATTTGTGAGCAGATGAGAAAATCTTAATGCCATTGCAAACGGCCTGTCCAAGACTAGAGCGTGCATCATCATTTTCTTCGCACCACCACTTTCGCTATCCTTTAGTTAAAACCTGCACACAGGCATACTGTAACATTATGTATGCAAGTGACTGACTGCGCATGTGCACGCTGATATGGGTATCTGCTGTATACCTTGTTAGCTAAAGGCCCAAGGCCGGGTTACTTATCATGAACATGACGAAGCGATTCTCTTGAATAATTGATGTAATCTCCTTGGGACTGTTAATTGCTTAGCAACCGCAAAATAATGCACTGGTCCAGCGTAGGTCTGACGAACTGTTCGCGTGATAGCCAGGTGCCATAAAATCACCACAGGCAGTTACATGGTAACGGAGACTACACAAACAGATTTTATTAACCTATTAAAGATGCAATAGTTTTGTCTACACTTGATACATCAGTTAAACTATTGTCCATTTAATATTGAATGACTGTAATAACAGATTTCTAGAAAAGGTCACTTTTTCCAACCAAACATTATTGATAATTATCTTTTTTTTCCACACTGAAACCATGCATAGCGTATACATTTGAAATTGAAGTGCCTCTGCCTTTGTGAGGTGCTTGTTGTGAGCTCTCTCAACGCGTGTTTTGTTTTCATGGAGAAATAAGACAAAAATATCTTATTACCCATCTTATCTGGAGCCGTGTACCGAGTAGTACCTAAATGAATGTTTTATTACATCTACACGAAAGCATATACAGTCGAACATCTATGGGACCATGGAAAAATGTTCGAGACATGGATAGTTCGAGCCACTGAGAGAATGGTTATACACATATTGGTTTTTCCTCCACGAAAACATTTGGGTACCCACAACATCTGTTTATGGAGAAATAAGAAAAATATGGGTACTTTTTGGTTGAAAAATGCGTCATGTCTGAAGCTATGTGAGTACTGACGTTTCGCTGTTTTTAAGGGTTTGAAGGTTTAGCATATTAGACTGTTTTAGCTCTCATACCAATATTTTGCATTACCTGCAATTTAGATTAAGATACTTAACCCTTAAAAGCACTTATCACTGGCATCTGAAGCAGATGGCATTTCGATTTTTTTTATTTTTCAGAGAAAATAAGGCTTGACATTTCAGCAGACGATTCACGTGAAATTCCAAGTCTTATTTTCTCTGAAAAATAAAAAATAATAATAATTATTAGAATGTCGTCTGCTACAATTTTGCTTAGCTTTTTACGGGTTCTAAATAACGGAGACCATCGAAATCTACCTTCCGCTAAGCCTTATGCTTAGGCAAGAACACATTGAGCATGTGTATCTAAACACTTATCAGGCTATGGGCAGATTCAGCAGACGACAAGCAAATGATATTTTTCTTATTTTTCTAGAAAATAGGATCTGACACTCCATGCAAATTGTCTCCTGGGGAGACAATTTGCATGAAGTGTCAGATCCTATTTTCTGAGAAAAATAAGAGAAATACATACATTGTATTTCAAGATGTCGTCTGCTGAAATTTTTACTCAGCATGCATCACTGTCTTCTAAAGTTGCCCATCTTTTTTGGCATAACTCAACACCTAGAACGCTTACGGTGGGAAAATATAGGAGATGACAAAGTGATATTTTTTTTTCCCAGAAATAGGCTTTGATAGTTCATACAAATTGTCTCCAAAGGAACTTGTTTGCATGAACTGCCAAAGCTTATTTTCCCAGTTTTTTTTTGGGAAAAAAATATTCCTAAATGTCGTGTGCTGAAATTTTGACCCAGCATGCTAAGCGTAAAAACCTGTTCATCAGTCTGCAGTATCGGTGAAATAGCCTCTAGCAAACGTATCTTCGGTAACAAAAATATTAAAATTAAATCTTGCGAGCATTACACTTAACGCACCAACAAACATTGCTAATTCGGATTCAGCCGGTCTTTTGTGTTGGGGGCTTTTTTGATAGATGATGAAGATGTTTATTTGGTTAAATCAACATACATGAACAATACAATTATTACAAAACTGATAAAAAATATGCAATTTACGAAAGTATCACATAGCACCATAGCAAAATAACTAATGTATTTTAAGACTTAAAACAAATATTAGCACTTAAACATGTTAAAGACTAGACTAAGAAGACTTGATACTTGAAAATTATAAGATATGAATGGAACAATTGAATGAGATCAAATCTGCTTGATAAGATTTAAAAGTAATGTAATTAAAATGTATAAATAAATATCTTTATCAATATTAAATTGTAACAAGGTATCACGTTCTTTTGTATCATATATTAAGTTTGGCAATCAGGACTGAACACTAGTTTTAGATGAAGCCTGCGCCTCTGTAATGTGTTGAAATTACCTAGGACAACTAAGCATATTTCCAATGGCTCCTTATATATTTGTTTAAATTATTTAAATCTTTATTTATAATGATATTTCAAAGCTTCAGTATCCTGTGGATCCAGAGAGTTCCTTGTGTATAATGAGTGCACTAGCGCACCAAAAATATACCCTATTCGACGGGTCCATTACGAAAAGATGCCTATATAATTTTGACCCCCTTAAACTCCACTTTTATATAGTAAAACTGGGGTTTACAGGGGTATGCATTATTTTTCTTATTTCTGCTCAAAAACATAGATTGTGGGTACTCGTTAGAACCGCCTCGCCGAGGCGGTTCTAACGAGTATCCACAATCTATGTTTTGAGCAGAAATATGAAAAAATATCAGATTTTTTTTATCTGAAAAATTTATGTTTTTTGAGGTAAAATTTTCTATATATTTGAATAGGCATGTTTTCGTAATGATTCAGAGAAATAAGCATAATACTGTTCTGTTCCATGAAGCTTGTTTTTAACAAGCGTAGTGGTGCAGTGGTTATGTCTCCTGACTCTGAATGGCTAGGCGCTGCCATCGTAGCTGGTGTGGGTTCGAATCTCACTCACCCTAGTGGTATTTCATATTTCTCCCTATACACCTTTTTCTGAAGTACTTGCACCGGTAAAGATCCTGTGCTGGAATTCTTTGTTGAAGTTTGTTTAAATCTTTATTTATATATTCGAATATGATACTTCTGTATCATTCACTGGTTTACATAAAAGTTTTTTTTTTAAGAAGAATACGCAAATAAAGTATAAGAAGCTTTCGACGGCGGTGGCATCGCAAAGTTCCAACTGATTGTAAACTATTAGCGCTCTCTAGAAAATTCAGCAGACAACGAATTGGTAATGTTTTCCCTGAAAAAAAAGGGTTTGTCATTTCGTGTAAATCATCTTATGCCAAGGCGTATTTCTGAAAGAAAATAAATGAGCATCGTCATGAGAAAACGTCTTCGAGACATGTGCTAACAGTAAGGATCCTGAACTGATCAACATTCGCCCAGCGGGAACATAATGTTGAAACAACGTCGTTTCAACGTTGGTCACGTTGAAGTGACGTTGTTCAGGACGTTGAAATGACGTTTGTTTCAACGTTGTGTGCCCGCTGGGGGAAGCTATAAAGTCCGAACGGGGACGTTATTATATCTCGTTAATGTATTCTACATAATAATTTGGTATACGGACGGGGAAAACCCTAATCTCTATATATGTGCTGTCAGATCGGACCTTCGCTATAGGAATATCCCCCGGACCTATTTTCCATGGCGCCGCCCAACTATAAGAAAAGGGATTCAAATGGCTGTTTGCTGAAAATGACCCAGCGGACACATGTCGTTTGTACAGCACCATCGATGCAACATTCTAGATGTAAATGCGATGTTATATAAAAATCATGTGCCCGAATGACCTTGCATCGACGTTAATGCGACGTTGTATTGACGTCATGTAAGGGTTTAGCCACATTCAAAGGAACTGGATTCTACACTTGGTAGATTTCCCGCCATTTGTCAAGGGAGACAGTTTGTTGTTTTTTTTGTTTTTTTGTTTTTTTTTGTTTTTTTGCGACTTCTGTTTGATTTCCAGAGCAAAAAATCTCTTTCTAAAAAGGGATCAACTCTAAAAGGAAATACAGTGAACCCTCGTAACAACGACAGCATTTGTTCCCAAAGACGTTGCCATTAAAATAAATTTGCTGTTTTACAACATATTTAATGAGCAGACTGAGATGTAAGAAAGGTCTCGTTTTGTTATTATTTCCTCACAAAACATGTGTTTTGGATATTTGTTAGAATCGCCTCGCCGAGGCGATTCTAACAAATATCCAAAGTATATGTTTCTTTAAAGTATTAAATACAATATTCTTGCTTAATTTGTGATTAATAAATACCTCTTAAGCGAAGGTGACGAGTCAAATTGTCATTATTACGAATTTTGTCGTTGTATCGAGTGTCGGTATAAAGAGGATGTCTGTAATAGTCTAAAAGGAAATACCTTCTTCTCGTTCTTATCTTTTAGAGTAGATCCCATTTTCTGAAGGTAGACAAAAATGATTGAAAAAATACCTCCCCTTAATACATAGACATAAAAATGAACATTCAAGCTTCAATACATTTGTACATTTACGCCCTGTTGAACAAATGAAAGCAGATCTGACAGCGGAGAGGATAGCTAAAGGGGACAGGATACATTTGTTATTCTGCCAGTTTGTTCAAGGACGACAGCTTTTTGTGACTTCCTGTTTGCTCTCCTGTGCTTAAGTCGCCTTTTGAAAATGTGTCTATTCGAAAAGGAAAGAATTTACTCCCAGTGTAGATCCAGATTAGTTGGCGTCTTAAGAAGCCAAATGATCTGGATCTGCACTGTTTGCCATTCAGTATATGAATCTATATCAACAGTTTGGATCAAGGAATCTGATAGGCTGACAATTAAAAGTGGGCTCGGCATCTTAATTTATTCAGCATGACAAGGTTTAAGAATATTTCGACGGACAGCGAAATGCGCAAGCGTAGCGAATCCTTTCGTTGTCTGCGTATGCAATAAAGTCACTCTCTCCCTTCCGCTGATTCAAGAATGGCAGCTGTCGGTTTCTGGCGAAAGAATGTGCACAATACTGGTTACCCGCTTAGAGGAATAAGCCTGCCCAGTAATTATGTGGTTAGGTAAACTGACCGCGCTCGACATAACCCCAGTAGGTTGACTGGTCCGTAAAACCTCAACACAAACAAATGCAATAAAGCTCAGTTCTCAAGGTAAGTCTTCTTGACAGAAAAATCGTTGGGCTTTTTAAGCAGCATATCCTTGCTGATGCAGAAAGACGGCTGTCTATACATACAAGCCATCCTGCATTGTGAATTGTGAAAACACGTATGCAAAATTTATCCTTTATCACTCTCTGGGCTAACTCAGGTGACGACAAACTGTTGATAGTTTTCTTATTTCCCCCAGAAAACAGGATTTGACATTTCATGCAAATTGTCTCCATTGGAGACAATTTGCATGAAATGTCAATTCCTGTTTTCTAGGAAAAAAAAAATAAGAAAATATTACAAAATATCTGCTGAAAATTTTACCCAGAGTGCAAAACGTTAAGCATGAACAGATGTTACGAAACTATGATTCACCTGTGGAAGCCATCATGCTTTAATATTGCCTGGCAGATATGTTAAATACACAGGTATAGCAGCTGAACAAAGGTTGAAAATTGATATTGATTTTCTCATTTCATACATGATATTTAAAGGAAAAGGCAACTTTCATAAAGAATGTCTCTGTAATAAAAGATCTCAACGAACCATGCATTTTGATGCATATTTGTTCAAAATTAGTTGAAAATAAACTAATCTATAGCAATCTTAAGATTTCAGAATTGCCCTTTTGAATTCATGTTTTAATGGGGCTTTATGATGTCACAGAGCCTTTAAAGGCTCCATACTGCTAAAAAAAGACATTTTATTATCCAAGAAAGCTTTAACAAATTGATATATGGTATTAATACGATATTAAAATGTGGCATCTGACAGCCTGTAAAATTTCAGTTAGTCTCTTGTTTTTGAACTGGGTCAAAAAAGAAATGATTTTTTTGTCGTATCTCTGAATTAATGTTACCAACATTAATTCAGAGATACGATAAAAGATCATTTACTTTTTGATCCAGTTCAAGAACAAGAGACTGAAATTTTGTAAGCTGTCAGATGCCACATTTTATGATACTAGTATTAACCTTTGTCCTGCTGAATAAATTAACAGGCCACACCCAATTCCAGTTTTCAGCCAATCAGATTTCTTGATCCAGATTGTTAATATAAATTCACATACTTAATGACAAACAGTGCAGATCCAGATCAGTTGGATTCTTCAGAAGCCAACTGATCTGGATCTACTCTGTTTGCAAAGGCAGGGTATATCCGGGTTCAGCTGGACAAGGGTTAATATTTTTAAACCTTTTTTGGATAATAAAATGTCTATTTTTTTAGGAATATGGAGCCTTTAATTAAATATGCGAACCCCGCAGAACAGAACAGAATCATAAATAGGAAAACCAGCATACATTGGTGTCGTCCACTCATTGACAAGATACAAAACACCTCGCGATGAAAGTATACAAAAATATGACATCTTTACAATGATCCTTATTGGGGACGGTTGCACATTTTGACAATACATTTTCCAGTTGCTACCAACATAATTATTACCTAACTAATAGCCCTTCTGCTGAAAACGCTAAATTCTTAATTCCAACATATTAGCTAGCCTTTTACATCTTACGTCACCGGGGCATCCAACTGATATTGGCTTACAGTTTGGCAAGGCTTGCTATCCTTATAGCAGGTAAGGGTAGAGGGAGAATGTTTTTATTTCTTCTGTTTCTTCACTTCCGTTCCTGTTCCTCTTTCTTCCCTGTTCCTCGCTTTCATCTCTTCTACTATCTCTTCTGTCTCATTTCTCCCTTTCTCTGGGAAAAGACACAAACAATGACCCACAAGGGTTGACGTGTCGTTAAACACCAACACAATCAATTACTTCCGTGTTTATAACATCACGAAAACATACCTATATAATTTTTACCCCCTGAAACCCCACTTTTATATAGTAAAACTGGGGTTTACAGGGGTATACATTATTTTTCTTATTTCTGCTCAAAACATAGTTTGTGGGTACTCGTTAGAACCGCCTCGGCGAGGCGGTTCTAACGAGTACCCACAATCTAGGTTTTGAGCGGAAATATAAAAAATATCAGAATTTCTATCTGAAAACTTTCAGTTTTTGGTGGTGAAATTTTCAATATATTTAAATAGGCGTGTTTTCGTAATGAATAGCGAATAAAAAACAAAGCCAAAGAAAACTCTCTAACTTTTGAAGTCGTAGGAGTTTTGAATCATTAAGTCAATATTGGAGGACGAATATGAATACTGGTCAATACTCCAGTAAAGCACTATAGATCTACAGCTTTGGGTAAAAAGTATAACCCGTTCCTACTAAATACCGATCAAGACCTTTTCCACTGAAAAGGGACTAAAAAGGTTACCGAAAAGGACTTTAAATTCAGCGTAAATCCCAATTAGTTCCAGAGGCCTGCAAAATTTCAGGCAATCGCCCCCATTAGTACCCGCTCTACTTTGATTTATACATGTAAAGCATATGATAGCGCGAAGAAATACGAGTAAGAAAAAATGATGGTTCCTTTTGGTTGCAAAAACGTTTTATTTTTTATTATCTAAAGCAGTGATACCATATATACTCTTAAGTATTCGGACAGACAGACAAGCGCCGTGCATCCAGCAGTTTTTAGACACACCAACATGATGTAAAATAGATATGTTAAATTTTAGATTAAGTATGGTACGGAGCTCAGGGCCCAGTTGTTCAAAGCTAACGACATCGTTAGTTAACGATTCGTGTCAGCAAAAATATCAGAATATTGTATATTGAATCCGCTAAAACAGTTAACGAAATGACCCTTAACGAGCTCGTTAAGCTAACGACGCTTTGAACAGCTGGGCCCATGTGTCCCAATAATTACGGCAAATACTGTAAGACTCTGTATTCTTGGGGAAAATAAGAAAATTGCCGTCTATATTTTGGGTCTGCCAGTTTCGTGGTAACAGTACTGGTACTTAAACTTAAAAAGATGGTAAATGCCAGAAAACATGTATGTAGGTTGTGCTGTACAGGCTAAAATTAACAACAGCATCATTGTTTGCCAGAATGAATTGAAAGTCAATCCTTCCCACTGGGAATATTCTGCGTCGACAAAGTAATTGTTTTTCAAACAGTACATTATACAGCCATCCAAAAATGTAGTTAAAGGGAATTGATACACTTCCAGGGGAGACAACTGTCATTGTTTTGTCTCCCTTCTGAAAAGGGGTCTACTCTGAGAAGGGGTCTACTCTAAATGAAACGAATTTGCTCCCAAGTAGAGTAAATTCTTTCCTTTTAGATTATACCCCTTTTCAGAAGGGCTTTGTATGCATTGAAGCAAATAGGAAGTCACAATAGTCAAGTCCGGCGTGGGGGGGGGGGGGGGGGGGGGGTGAATGTATCTAATCCTCTTAAATATTCTTATTAGTGATCGATTTGTTTTGTTGTATGGAATACATTGCGGTATCAAACCTAACAAATCGATCACCATTTGAGATATGATCCGTTTATCTCCGAGTTTCTGAAATGGAATATTCCATCTTTGAATTAAGACACCGTCATTGATGCAAATACGGGTGCGACTACAAGTCAAAAAATGAAAATTGAATGGCAAACAGTGTAGATCTTGATGAGATGGCTAGTTATGAGGCGTCTCATCAGGATCTACACTGTATACAAAGCTGTTCGTAGATCTTGGTGTGATGGCTCGTTACGATCCGTCTCATCAGGATCCACACTGTTTGCAAAGGTATCTCGTTTGGTTTGCAACTGAAAATTTTGATTGGATGCACGTCAGCAAATATTTTGTCGATCCGTACAATACTGCCAGCGCTAATGTTCTCATGAGAACTGCGCTGACTAATATTACCTTATATACACTAAATATTCGGACATATCCCTATCACACCTGAGTGTCTGAAGTAGACTTCTGTCCTTGAATTTGGGTCTGTCCTCTTATGTAAATAGAGGTTTCAGTCTAAAATCAAAAACGAGCCGTCTCATTTGGATCTACGCTGTTTGCACTGGTATATCCCTTTTCATGAGGGACTTAGCCTGCTTGGTGCGCAGGAAAGCTATAACAAAAGCGGGCTCCATTCTAATGGTTATTAGTGTGGTGCGCCCGCGTGCTGAAAATTTTGGAGGATTGGCCCTGACATGATTGGATTATTTTGTCGGAAGGTGCTTGCTTGCCTCTCTTGAAGCAAGTTTTTTTTTTCTTATTCTAATCGTCCGTTCTCTTTCTTTGAAAGGCGACTTGACATCACCGAAAAATTGATGATAGGGCCGTTAAACCTCAACTCAGTTTCACTTGTAAACGTGGCGGCAACTGTACCAAGTAATCCATTCTTAACCCACTTATGCCGAGTGGAATCTTCTGCCTGAACTCTTTGGGAAGGTCTATTTCCTATATAAAGGGTGTCTGGTTAGTTTTTATCATTAACATGTTTTGTAGAAATTTCTGGATTTAAAACAAACAGTGTAGACCCTGATCAGACGCAGCGTTCCGCGGCGTCTGATCTGGGTCTATACTGTTTGCCTACGTTCTTTTTATGAGAAGCTAGGCTTAAATGGGTCAAACGTCTCAATTCCCATTTGGATGGAGTCGAGACACGAGGAAAAGGTCATTATTCCATATGTGAACGGCGATAGCTCAGATCTGCCTATAGGCAGTCAGACCAGGGTTTTTGCTGATCGCCTACAGATGCAGTATGTACTTAGAAAATATTGATTAAACTGAGCAGACGCGCAGACTGAATTGCGCTTTCGCTTTTCGCAAATGACAGTCGGGTCCTATTCACTTAACGCATCATATTGAAATATTTTCCTGGTTTGTACAGTGTTTATACTAGACTTCCTTCCGTCTCATGATTCGTGCATGTATAGTAGCGTACAGTATTTAAGTATTTGGACCCCTTAACTCTTTATTATACTTGTCCTAAAATTTGAACAAGGCCATACACGTTGGTTTATTTAAAACTGCTGTACGAGTGGCAAACAGTGTAGACCCTGATCAGACGCCGCAGAATTCGGCATTTGATCTGAGTACAGTTTGCTCAGGGCTGTTTGTCCGAATACTTACGTTGTATACGGTATAATCACATCATGAAAACATACCTATATAATTTTGACCCCCTTAAACCCCACTTTTATATAGTAAAACTGGGGTTTACAGGGGTATACATTATTTTTCTTATTTCTGATCAAAACATATTGTGGGTACTCGTTAGAACCGCCTCGGCGAGGCGGTTCTAACGAGTACCCACAATCTATGTTTTGTGCAGAAATATGAAAAAATATCAGTTTTTTTCATCTAAAAATTTTCAGTTTTTGGAGGTGAAGTTTTCTATATATTTGAATAGGCGTGTTTTCGTAATGATTTTCTTGCAAAACAATAATTATAAGTGACACACAGCTCTAGATAAGAGGGGATATCAAGAACATATTTTCTTATTTCCTCATGAAAACACTCATTTCTCCACGAAAACATGTTATGGGTACTCGTTAGATCGAAGCGCCTCGATGAAGCGCTTCTAATGAGTGCCCACTGGAGAAGTAAGAAAAATATCAACGGTTTTAGGTAAAAAAAACAACAACAAATAAACAAAACACTGCCTTGTCTGGAGCTATCAGTTAAAAAAAAATACTTGAAAACCAGAAATAGCATTTATTTTGTTTGGATGTTTCAGGTGGCAAATATGTACCACGAGCTATCCTTGTGGACCTTGAACCTGGGACCATGGACTCTGTCAGATCGGGACCATTCGGGCAGATCTTCCGTCCAGACAACTTTGTATTCGGACAGAGTGGGGCTGGAAACAACTGGGCAAAGGGCCATTACACAGAAGGGGCCGAGCTCGTCGATTCGGTACTTGATGTCGTCAGGAAGGAGTCTGAGAGCTGTGATTGTCTACAGGGATTCCAGTTGACCCACTCGCTGGGTGGTGGCACCGGTTCCGGGATGGGAACACTTCTGATTTCCAAAATCCGAGAAGAGTACCCAGACAGAATTATGAACACATTTTCGGTCGTTCCATCACCTAAGGTACGTACCACGCTGGTTAAATTATCAGTATTGTGCATACCCCAGATATTCGGACAAAAATTCTTAAGCAAGTAGCCCAGATGCATATTACGAAAGCATGCCTACATAATGTTGACCCCCCCCTTAAACCCCACTTTTATAGTAAAACTGGGGTTTATAGGGGGTATGCATTATTTTTCTTATTTCCACTCAAAAAACAGAGATAGTGGGTACTTGTTAGAACCGCCTCGCCGAGGCGGTTCTAACGTATACCCACAATCAATATTTTGAGCAGAAATATGAAAAATATCAGAATTTTTATCTGAAAATATTCATTTTTTAGTGGTAAATTTTTCAGTATATTTGAATAGGCTTGTTTTCTATTCAGATCAGAGTAAATAAGCAGTGTGGCCAAGCAACCTATATGACAATGATAGTTTAGCTCCTTTCTGAAAAGGGAATATTCTCTAAAGGAAAAAAAATTCTTCCTTCAGAGAGACCCCTTTTTCAGGAAGAGTCTCCCTTGTTATCCACCAGATGTATCAAGCCACCTTATGTCCAGCTTACCAGAATTCGAACAAGTCTATTATGCGTCTTAAAAGCGTAGACTGATCTGTATATTAAACAATGTAGACCCTGGTTCTTGTTAGATCTGAGTTTACACTGTTTTCTCAAGCATTTTGTAGGTCAGGATATGTAGTGTATATATGTTACTCATGGACCAATCAGAGATCTAGATAAGGGGGGTATCCAGATAATTATGTGTCTTATCTCTCCACGGAAGTATGTTTGTTCTCATTATAAGCAACTCAGCGAGACGCTTCTAATAATAGCCCACAACATATGTTTTCATGGAGAAATAAAAAAATATGACTACTTTGATTGATTAAGCCATTTATATCTAGTGTCCCACAAAAAGGACATTGGGAAACCGGCGTCTGATCAGGGTCTGCACTGTCTGAATTAAATACAAGCATTTCTATAAAACATTGTAATAATAAAAACTGACCAGACACCCCTTAAATTGGAAATGGACCAATTCAAAGAGTTCAGATAGAAAAGTCCACTGGCTTAAATGTGTTTAGAAAAGCAAAACGGCTTATCTGGATGCTCTAACTATGGCATAGTCTAAGAAGATAAGGTCTTGATGTAAATGCGATTGAAGTATTATAGTTCTGAATAATACATATATTCATGTGGGCGTCCGTAACCATAGTAACAGTTGTGATTGACACATCATAAAGCCTGCACATGAAAAATGATGGATACGAGACAATATTGTTATCAGTCATGTTTGTATAGGAAAATCCATTCCACATTAAATCGCCTGGAAAACAGTTTACAAGACGAACTTCATTGGCATGTCCGGGGTCGACTTTGATACAATCGAATTTCAGTGGCTGGTATATGTTTGGGACCATGGAACTTTGATCTGGACACGGGCAGTTCAAGCCATTGGCGGTTTAAATAAATATAGTGCCCGGTCAGGAAGCAAATGGGGATAATGTAGGGATGGGAGAATTTTTTTATCTTTTATAAAATAATGGTATATTGAATGTGCTAATTAGAATCGCCTGTATGACGTGATTCTAATGAGAAAACACAACATACATTTCATGATAAAATAAGAAAATGTCTATAAAATATAGATTTATAAATATTTGCTTTCTTGAGCTATCCGAAGAATTTCCTAGGCACACAAAAACAAGTTCGACCCAGCCAAGGTAAACGAGCCATCGGTGTTCGAGTCATTGAAGTTTATACTGTTGGTCATAGCAAATTCATAGGTCCAGATATACCATATTCGATATTATTACCGCACATACCCCTAAGCGGACAGTCAAGCAATTTCAGGCAATTTCATAGTCTTCAGATTATAACCATTGTACTATCTAATGTTGTTGGTACTTATTTGAATTGCCTCGACTTGTCGAGGCAATTCAAATGAGTACACACAACATAAGTATGCTTTTAAAGAGAAAACCAGAACAAAAATATCGCATAAGCTTCAATAAACGCGCCCCTCATGAAGTCCTCTACTCATTTTTCTTTAGTCATTATTTCCCTTTGGGCAGTTTCAACGGACAGCAAACTGATTTCACTTTTTGGACCGTTTTTTCTAAACTCCGTCCGTTAAAGTAGCGATGTCGGGGCGGGCGGGCGTTGGGCATCGCCCGAGGTTTACCTTTTGGTTAATCGTTCATAATGCCGTTAGGCGTTTTTCTTGTCTTATTTTTCCAATATGTTTGGCATTTTATGCACCTAACAAGAAAATTTATATGAAATTTCAAAGCTGTATTCTGGAAAAAGAAGAAAATATTTTAAAATGTCGTCGGCTGAAGTTTTTACCCAGCATGCTAAGCGTAAAGGTGTGCCCTTATTAAGTGGATTTTTTTACAAGTCTTTTTGCAGATATTTTGAAAAATCCAAGCGCATAGTGCCGTAATTAGGTCAAATACAGTGTTATTTATTTATTTATTTTGCTTTACTGATTGAGTATATATTATTTCAGGTATCTGACACAGTTGTGGAACCATACAACGCCACATTGTCAGTTCATCAATTGGTTGAAAACACAGATGAAACTTACTGTATCGACAACGAGGCTCTCTATGACATCTGCTTCAGAACACTGAAATTGACAACTCCAACATACGGGGACTTGAATCACCTTGTCTCTGCCACCATGTCTGGTGTCACCACTTGCCTCCGATTCCCAGGTCAGCTGAACGCCGATCTGCGTAAACTGGCGGTGAATATGGTGCCTTTCCCACGTCTCCACTTTTTCATGCCAGGGTTTGCTCCCTTGACGTCCAGAGGGAGCCAGCAGTACAGGGCTCTTACGGTACCAGAACTCACCCAACAAATGTTCGATGCCAAGAACATGATGGCTGCCTGTGATCCACGACATGGTAGATATCTCACAGTCGCTGCCATCTTCAGAGGACGTATGTCCATGAAGGAGGTTGACGAACAAATGTTGAATGTCCAAAACAAAAACAGCAGCTACTTCGTTGAATGGATTCCAAACAACGTCAAGACAGCCGTCTGCGATATTCCACCACGTGGTCTGAAAATGTCTGCCACTTTTATCGGCAACAGCACCGCCATTCAGGAACTCTTCAAGCGTATCTCTGAGCAGTTCACCGCCATGTTCCGTCGTAAGGCTTTCCTCCATTGGTATACTGGTGAAGGCATGGACGAGATGGAGTTCACTGAGGCTGAATCCAACATGAATGATCTGGTATCAGAATACCAACAATACCAAGACGCCACAGCAGAAGAAGAAGGAGAATTTGATGAAGAGGAAGAAGAAGCTGACGAAGCCTAAATTTCGATCCAGCAAACTAGCTTAATCTTAAATTTCAAAACTTTCAGGAATATTTTACCTTAAGATGAGAGGTCTGGACTTTAGAATCTGTCCGCCATCCAGATGAGAGGTTTGCCTTTTTCTCCATGAAAAGATATATATTGTGGGTGATCGTTAGGAATGATTAAATTTTTTCATGAATCGAGGAAATTTGTTAGCACAAGGGAGATAACTATATTTTCGGATTCGACTTCAAGAATTTTGCAAGCTTTTAAACACTTAAGCTCTGGACAAGTCAGAAGACATCATATTGATGAGATTTTTTTTATTATTTGCCACAGAAAACAGGTTTTGGTATATTTCATGCAAATTTGTCTCCTTAGGAGACAATTCTAAGGATACAAATTTCTTGGAATAACAAAATTCCTATTTTTTGGGAAAAATAAGACAAAAATATTTCCAAAGTGTCTTCTGCTGAATTTTTTTTCGTAACATGCTAAGCATTAACACATGATTAAGAATGATCTAGTCCATACTGTTCGTTTTTTTATTGGTGTTCAGAATGGCTTGACTGAACAGTGTGCACATGCTGATTGGTCCAAATTTTAATTTCATTACGAAAACATGCCTATTGAAATATACTGAAATTTTTACCACCAAAAAATGAAAAAAATCAGATAAAAATTCGGATATTTTTCTATATTTCTGCTCAAAACATAGATTGTGGGTACTCGTTAGAACTGCCTCAACAAGGTGATTCTAAAGAGTACCCACAATCTATGTTTTTGAACAGAAATAAGAAAATAATGTATACTCCTGTAAACCCCAGTTTTACTATATAAAAATGGGGTTTAAGGGAGTCAAAATTATATAAGTATGTTTTCGTGATGTTGCATAATTTTATATTTATGCCAGCTATCAGCTTTATTGTTTAATTTTGTTTTTATTTATTTTTTTTACAAGTTCTCTTCTTCTTCTTTTCTCACTCAAAAACACTCTGTTCTTAACTTCTAGCAAAATGCAAGTCTTTATATGTGTATGTGCAATACCACCATGGATTTTGTCTAACACATGAAAACAAATAAGATCTGATAATGAATCAAATCTTGGTGTTTTTTATTTGAACCAAGCTCATTACAGTTAAGCGTTTACCATAACACTTTCACCCCTAATGTCCTGAAGTGGACTCCTCCATCTTTGAATTTGAACATGTCCATTGTTATAAATAGAAGTTTAAGTCTATAACCAGAACATACTGGCAAACAGTGTAGATCCTGATGAGACGGCTCATTAAGAGCCGTCTCATCTGGATCTACATTGTTTACATTTGTATCCTGTAGGTCTGCAGGGCTGAAAGGGTAATTTTTATCGTTAACATTTATCAATATCTGGGCAAATTCAGCAGACAACAAACGTTATTTTTCCCAGGAGACAGGATTTGACATTTCATACAAGTTGCCTCTGGAGACAATTTGCATGAAATTTAATCCAAGTTCTGGGAAAAAATAAGAAAAATATTTTAATATGTCTGCTGAACATCACGAAAACATACCTATATAACTTTGACCCCCTTAAACCCCACTTTTATATAGTAAAACTGGGGTTTACAGGGATATACATCATTTTTGTAATTTCTGCTCAAAAACATAGATTGTGGGTACTCGTTAGAACTGCCTCGTTGAGGCGGTTCTAACGAGTACCCACAATCTATGTTTTTGAGCAGAAATATGAAAAATACCAGAATTTTTTATCTGAAAAATTGCCATTTTTTGGTGGTAAAATTTTCAGTGTACTTGAATAGGCGTGTTTTGTAATGAAATTTTACCTAGCATATTAAGCATTATAGGTCTTCTGTATACAACTGTTAACCTTTCTCTTGCTGAACATGTCATGCCCTGTCTTGGCAAACAGTGTAGATCCAGATCAGTTGGCTTCTATCAAAAACCCGGATCAAATAATCTGATTGGCTGGAAATTAGAAGTGGGCGTGGCATCTTAATTTAATCAACATGAGAAGGGTCAAGAGGAAATTTTCAAATGGAGACAAATTTTGCAGACAGCAATTGTTTTTTGCTAGTACAGTAAAACCTGTGTAAGAGAGCCACCTTTGAGACTGACTTTAAATAGTGGTTGATGTGGAAAAAATTGTCTGTCGTATAAAGGTACATGTCATGTAATTTTGCTAGCAAAATTACATGACATGTACCTTTATAAGGCAACCACCTTTCCACATCAACCACTAAGGTCAATTTCAAAAGGGGCTGTCTTACACAGGTATTACTTGAACCCTCTGCAAATTGACTACTCTTTATGAAAATTGGATACCAGAGGAGTAGACAAGACAAACAGTTCTTAGTAGTTTGAGGGTCACTGATGAGGCCTTATTGGCTGAAACTAGCCAGTCTGACCCTTCTGAAAAGGGTTCTACTCTAAAAGAAAGGAATTGGCTCCCAAGGGAAACATTATTTCTTTTTATAGTAAGCCCCTTTTCAGAAGGGAGGTAGAACAGTCTTGATGGAGTTACCGCCCCAGATAGAGTTGATTGCCCAAAAGTGTGCAGGTAATAAACAGGACATCGACCCTGCAATCAGCGTCTCTCTGTATTTTTATACCCCACCACACGATAGTGGCGTGGTACTATGGTTTGACATTGGATGTCCATGTGTCTGTCCATCCATCCATCCGTCATAGGTCTGTATTTCATTTCCGGATGGTAACTTCAGTAAACATCAATGGATTTTGACCTAACGTATGTGCATTGATATTGTGGAGATCTGGTCAGGGCAAGTTACGAGGGATGTTCGAAATGAATTGCTTATTTCTATCTGGAGACTTTACATTTCAAGTTAGCCAAAAGTACTCATTTCATGCCCTCGAAGTACTCCCCTTGGCTAGAAATGCAAAGTTTCAGCCGATGTATCCACTTCTTGAAAGCGTCACGGTACGCTGATTTGGGCACAGTAATAAGGTACTGATGAATGGCAGATCCAAGTGCCTGTCGGGACTGGTATTTCCGCCCAGCAAGGAATGCTTTCAATTTCGGAAACAAAAAGAAATCACATGGGGCAAGGTCTGGGGAATACGGGGGTTGAGGCAAAACAGTTACTTTTTCTTTCTTCAAAAACGCCGTAACTGTTGCGGAGATATGAGCTGGGATATTGCCATGTAGAAGACGGACATGTTTAAAACCAGTGGCAGGGCGTCGTTTCTAATAATACTTTTTCAGTTTCTTCAGTACTACGTCTTTGTAGTACTTTCCGGTGATGCTTTTGCCCTTTTTCACTGGCACTTTTATTGCGACTCCTTCACCAGAGAAGAAGATTGCATACAAAACCTTCTTTGTACTCAAAGAACGTTTGGCAATTATTGGGCGTTTGCTGTGTTTAGTGGCCCAGATCTTATTGCTAACCCTTCTGACGGGCTCAAAATAATGGACCCAGGTTTCATCACCTGTGGCGACATTGGCAAACTGCTTTTTGTCATATTTTGGAAACATTTGAAGCAGCTGTTTGGCCACTTTAACCCGTCACCTCTTTTGCTCGTCAGTCAACAGATGTGGCACCCATCTAGCAGAAATCTTTCTGACTTTCAAATGCTTCTTCAAAATAAGGTGAACCGTTGATAGTGATATGCCTACCTTTCGTGCAATATCACGAACTGTAAATCTGGCATCTCCCTCAATGATTTCCTTGATTTTGGAAACAATTTCTTTACGAGATGCAGATTTTGGCCTACCTGATTTCGGTGCATTTTTGATGGACTCTACACCAGACTCAATTTCTTTTTCCACCGCTGAACTGTGTCATAAGACACACAAGAAGGTCCAAAAGCAATAGAAATTTCAGTCATCAACTTCTTCAAAGAACAACCAAGTTTTGAGCGAGCTTTGATGTAAGCCCGTATTTCATCTTTTTTGTCGACACTTCTACCAACCATTTTTACTGCAGTGGTCAATGACTGCGTGCATTCAAATGGCAAATTTTATGTCTTACACTTAGTCTAACATGTACATTTATACACCATTTTGTAGATATTGAATAGCCCTATACAGGCATGTATTGGTTTTTATCGTGCCCCACGTGGATATCGAGCTAGAGGACAATAAGCAATTCATTTCGAACATCCCTCGTACATCCCTTTTTGATTAGAGTTACTTGCCCACCACATGATTATGACGGAATTATCGTTTCACGCTTTATTTGTTCTAGGTTGTCATGTCCATAAACAGTCTTTAGAAACATTAACCTTAAAGCATTAGGTTTTGATTTGATTTGGAGTTTATGGACCAGCCAACACTTAAAGGTCATGTAGAGCCTGTCAGTTAACCTCCTCAAAGCAGCTAATCAGTACCAGCGCACAAACTTAAAAAGTGTTGTCCATTGTAGTTGTGATAGTGCTTTAAAGGTTACCACAATAACCCTAAGCATTATAAGTGTAGATCCAGATCAGATGCCACAGAAAACAGTGCCTGATCAGGGTCTACACTGTTTGCCGTATATTCAGCAATATTTTAGACATAAAGTAATAGCATGGACTGTTTCAAATTTTAGGACAAGAATGGTAAGTAGATAAGGTGTCATAATACTCAGGGTAAATACGGTAATGAAGAAGTTCCGGAAGAGCCAACATCACAGATTGTAGTTTACCTCCAATACAGAGAGGAAGAGTGAACAAACAGAGAAAGCTTTCCCAAAAGGAACATGTATGAAATGTCAAGGTACCAGCACTTACTGTTCTTGACTTATAAAGTGTGACACTTTTTCTGTTCTTGATTTATAGAGGGTGTTACACAGTCAATATCAGAGAAGGGGAATAACTATTCAACAACTGATGGAGTTTTACGTCCCTTTCAATATTATCTAAGTCGTATCGAGATGGTGTAAGTGTGATAATCAAAGGCTCTGTGCAATGAGGTGCAATACAGTAATGAGCAGATTCTGTCTCCAGCGGGATTCAAACTTGGCACCTTGTGATCTGAAGTCGGGTGCACTTATCCCTAGTCCTGCTAAATAAATTAAGATGCCACGCCCTTTTCAAATTTTCTGCCAATCAGATTACTTGATCCAGATTTTTTACATAAATTCTCATACTGAATGGCTAACAGTGTAGATCCAGATCAGTTGGCTTCTTAGAAGCCAACTGATCTGGATCTACACGGTTTGCAAAGGCAGGGTATATCCGGGTTCAGCAGGACAGGGGTATATACCACTTCCACAGCTCAGCATATAATGTATTTTGTAATACTTCGGTGTAAATTAGAAAATGTCAGTGTACTTCGGTATATTTTGGTAGTTTGGTGTATTTATTTCTAGTGAAGCCTTATTTTCTCTGAAAACAAATATACCCTATTCGACCTAATTACCGCACATACCCCTGTAAGCGCACAGTCAGGAAATTCCATAGTCTTCAGATTACAACCAGTGTACATTTTTCTTTACTTCTTTACAAAGGCATATGTTGTGGGTACTCATTTGAATTGCATCGACAAGTCGATGCAATTCAAATGAGTACCCACAATATAACGTCTGATAAACACAATATAACGTCTGATAAAGATTTAACCTTTACAACTCTCTAGGCTTATACAGCATAGGACAAATTGTGATATTTTTCTGAGAAAACGGGATTTGACAATTCATGCAAATTGTCTCCATTGGAGACAATTTGCATGAAATGTCAAAACCTGTTTTCGAAAAATAAGAAAACTATTTCAAAATGTTGTCTGCTGAAAATTCTGTTCAGAGTGCAAAGCGCTAAAGTATCCGAATACCATCAAGAAAACATGCCTGTATAATTCTGATCCCCCTTAAACCCCACTTTTATATAGTAAAACTGGGGTTTACAGGGGTATACATTATTTTTCTTATTTTGCTAAAAAACATTGTGTGTACTCAATAGAACTGTCTTGCCGAGGCAGTTCTAACGAGTACCCACAATGTTTTGAGAAGAAATGTTAAAAATGTCAGATTTTTTTATCTGAAAATTTTCCAGTTTTGGTTGTAAAATTTTCAATATATTTGAATAGGTGTGTTTTCGTAATGTCAGGGTAAATATGGTACACAGATTGCAAAATTGTGTCTTCTGGGCATGCGCGGACCAAGTTCAACCCTGTCTCCACACGGCCTGACCAGGACCTTCACCGTGTTATCAGAATCTATTGGATGCAGTCACCTTCATCAAAGGACAGCACTGACCATGTGTTCAAGCTGTTAAACCATTACCACTCTACAGGCAAATTCAGGAGGCAACAAATTGAGTTTTTTTTCTTATTTTTCCCCCAGAAAACCAGATTTGACACTTCATGCAAATTGTCTTCAATGGAGACAATTTGCATGAATTGTCAAAACCTGTTTTCTGGAAAAAATAAGAAAAACTTTTCAATATGTCATCTGCTGAAAATTTTTCCTAGAGTGCTAAGCACCAACCAGTCAATTTACCCAGTCAACAAGCATGGGCCCTGATATATTGCATGGATGCATCTCAGGGTAGTAATGAGCGCTGGACTAATACGCACTGCTTTGCTTCTGTTCTGAAAACTGATTTTTAACACTTTGCATGCTGGGAAAAATTTTTAGCAGAAAGCATTTTGAAATATTCTTATATTTCCTGGAAAATAGGATCTGACACTTTATGCAAATAGTGTCAGATCCTATTTTCTAAGGAAAAAGAAGAAAAAAAAATATCAGTTTGTCATCTGCTGAATTTACTCATAACATGGCAAGTTTTAACCCTTGTCATGCTGAATAAATTAAGATTCCATGCCCACTTCTAATTTCAACCCATTTAGATTACTTGATCCAAGTTTTTGATAGAAATTCACATATTTAATGACAAACAGTGCAGATCCAGATCAGTCGGCTTAGAGACATACCATAATAACTTTAAGTGTTAGGACAGATAGGCCTTTACAAACAGAATGTAGCATCTGATCAGGGTCTACACAGTTTGCCACTCATCCAGCACTATTTTAGACACAATAACAGGTTACAGAAAAATAGACTTTTTTTTTTTTTCAAATTTTAGAAGTATGGTAAGGAGTTAAGGCGTCTCAATACTTAGGGTAAATATGGTAAGCTATAAATTACAGGTCTGGTCAGGGCCTTTGTTGTCTGCTTACAAAATCAGTGGTTACTACAGAATACATTAACCCTTGTCCTGCTGAACCCTGATGTGTCCGCTTTTGAAAACAGTGTAGGTCCAGATCATTTGGCTTCTGAAGAAGCCAACTGATCTGGATCTGCACTTTTGTCATTTAGAATGTGTTTTATCAACAACCTGGATCAACTAATCTGATTGGCTGAAAATTGGAATTGGGCGAGGCATCTTAATTTATTCAGCATGGCAAGGGTTAATTAATAAATAAGGCTTTGACAAGGTTACATGGATGAGCAGGGAGAATTGGCCTGGACTTAGCATATAAAATAAGCCCTTTTTACACATGGTGTATTTTATTTTGAACTACAGTACATGTACAAACATCTATCAGAGGACATGTTAAGAAGGAGTACTTGATTATAATTCTGGGCCCAGTTGTTCAAAGCATCGTTAGCTTAACGAGCTCGTTAAGGGTCATTTCGTTAACTGTTTTAGCGGATTCAGTGTACAATATTCTGATATTTTTTGCTGAAAAAATGTGAGTAGCTTTTGCAGTGCAAAAGCTACTCACATTTTTTCAGCAAAAAATTTCAGCATATTTGCATATCACTCGATGTAAATTTTAACGAATCGTTAACTAACGATGTCGTTAGCTTTGAACAACAGGGCCCTGGGATATTTTTTCTTGAATTCTCCATAAAGGCATATGTTGTGAGTACTCATTAGAAGCCCCTCATCATTTTTAAGGCTACGGAAGAAATATTATCCAAGAAATATCACCAAATACTTGTGCTTTGTAAGTCCTCTAATCTACATACAATATTACCAAAGTGACAAAAAAGTAACTTTACAACATTATATTCTATAAATATGCAGGCTTTAATGCCTAAGAATGTCCGAATTTGGGACTGGACAAAGATATTTAAGTGATGTCACAAGAAAAAGTTCTTACTGCACATGCGGACATTGAAAGGCTACCATGTTTACCCTAAGTATTCAGACAGACTGACCCTTGCAAACAGTGTAGACCCAGATCAGCTACCACACAATGCATCTGGATCTATACTGCTTTTCCCTCGTACAGCAGTTTGTATACCTTTAAACAGGTATTAACCCTGGTCCTGCTGAACCCAAATATGCCCTGTATATGCAAACAGTGTAGATGCAGATCAGTTGGCTTCTTCAGAAGCCAACTGATCTGGATCTACACTGTTTGCCATTAAGTATGTGAATTTGTATCAACAACCAGGATCAAGTAATCTGATTGGTTAAAAAATTAGAAGTGGGCGGAGCATCTTAATTTATTCAGCAAGACAATGGTTAAAAAGGACCACCGCAAATTTTAGAAGTAGGATAAGAAGTAGAGGTGTCTGAATATTTAAGGTAGTTCCCATAGAACAGAGAGAGCTCCCTTATTACAGACTCACTGCCTACTGCCGAATCTACATTGCAGACACTGATCAGGCTGCATGGACAAGCAGGCTGATCTGAGCCTTCACTGACCTCAAATTCAATGAGGACACTTTATGCATGACACTGCACATTAACTCCTTCCATGCTAGTGGCGATCTTTGTCGTCTGCTGATAATCTTTGCAAACAGTTTAGATCCAGACCAGGCCCAACAAAACGTCGGGCCTGATCTGCATCCAAACTGTTTGACACTCTGACAGTATTCCTGACAGATTTTTTTTGAAAAAGTTAAACAAAAAAAAAAAAAAAAAAAAAAAATCCAGACGACAAAAAGGTGTGTGCAAAATTACCCAGCATGCAAATAATTAAGGGAACTGAATATATACAATAGTTTTTTCACCATTTTATTGACTCCCTTTCCCACATATCAAACCCCTTCTGGAAAGGGGTCTACTCTAAAAGAAAAGAATTTGCTCCCATAGGAAGCAAATTCTTTTCTTGTAGAGAAGAGCCCTTTTAAGAACAGATGGAAGCAAAAAACAATTTGACAGCTGTCTCCCCTGAATGTGTTTCAATTCCAACTTAAAAGCAAAAACATTCTATTTAGCTAATATGCGAGGTAGTCTGATAAATGCTTCATTTAATTTTCCAACAAAACTGCAATTTGAAACATGCCCAATGATTTGATCCGTGTGAAAAACAAAAACATCGGGCCTGATCTGAATCCAAACTGTTTGATACTCTGATGGTATTCCTGAAAGATTTTTTTCGAAAAAGTTAATTAAACAAAAAAAAATCCACAGACGACAAAATGGAGTGCAAAATTACCCAGCATGCAAATGATTAAGGGAACTGAATATATACAGTAGTTTATTCACCATTTTATTGACTCCCTTTCCTGCATACCAAACCCCTTCTGGAAAGGGGTCTACTCTAAAAGAAAAGAAGTTTCTCTCGTAGGGAGCAAATTCTTTTCTTGTAGAGAAGAACCCTTTTAAGAACAGACGGAAGGCAAAAAACAATTTTTCTTGGGCAGGTTTAGTGCTTTAAGTGGTTAGAATTTGTGCACATTTTTTCTCCAGAAACGGACAACTGCCCTTCTTGAATCAGCTGATGGGAGAGAATGACCATAGAAAATATGTCATGATATGTCACCACGAAAGAAAGTTGCACGACCTGGCGGGGATCAAACCTGCGACCCCTGATCACCAATCGGATGCCTCAGCCTATGCAAACTGTGCAGGCACCTTGGAGACAGCTAACTATCCAAGGCTTCCACAGACAGACAGTGAACAGCCTGATCAGACTGCATGGGTACATAGGCTTATCAAAGTCTGCTGGGCCAAAGGTATATTGATGCTGATATATTTGTAGCAAACAACATTCTATATTTTTTTCTGAAATGATAGTAGGGCTTGACACTTCATGAGACTTGCAAAATTTCGAGCCTCTCAGAAAACTAACAATACATAATTGCTTTAGAATGCCATCTGCTGTGGTAAGACTGGCTCTCAAAGAGTTAAAAAGATGCCGAAAGTTAGGTTTACCAGGAGAAAAAAGAAACTGACATTTTTTTTCACCAACAAATGGCAAGGTACGTAGAACAGCTATAGACAGAAGACACATTTTTCTACTTTCTGCATGAGTATGTTTACTGTGGGTGAGCCATTCAAATAAATACCCAGAAAATATAATTTCATGGAGAAATAAGAAAAATAAACATGGTTTCTGGTTTGAACAATTCAACAAAAACAAAAAATAAAACACATTACGAAAACATGCCTATTCAAATATATTGAAAATTTCACCACCAAAAACTGAAAGTTTTCAGATAAAAAAATCCGATGTTTTTCATATTTCTGATCAAAACATAGACTGTGGGTACTCATTAGAACTGCCTTGATGAGGCGGTTCTAATGAGTACCCACAATCTATGTTTTTGAGCAGACATAAGAAAACTAATGTATACCCCTGTTAACCCCAGTTTTACTATATAAAAGCGAGGTTTAAGAGGTCAAAATTATATAGGCATGTTTTCGTGATGAAAAATAACTTATCTACAATCCTGTTATGATCTAAAATCCTGGGCCCAGATGCTCTAAGTATCATCAGCACAATGAAATTGTAAGTCAACATCACATTAATGCTTAGCACTCAGGGTAAAATTTTCAACAGGCATTTTGAACTCTTTTTCCTTATTTTTCCCAGAAAACTGGCTTTGACATTTCATGCAAATTGTCTTGAATGAAATGTAAAACACTATTTTATGGGAAAAAAAATATGTTTCATAGCTCTTGTTAAGATGCTTTTTTCAATCCAAAAGTAATGATATTTTTCTTATTTCTCCACAAAAACATAATATTATGTTGAGAGTACTCATTAGAAGTGCCTTGCCAAGGTGCTTCTAATGCGTACCCACATGTCTACATGAAAACATGATGTGGATTCTCATAAGAAGAGCCTTGCTGAGGCGCTTCTAATGAGTACCCATACATTTTTGTGGAGAAATAAGAAAATATTTACCTGATACCCACTCTTATCTAGACCTTCCAGTTTGTTATCTTCTGAATTTGAGAGTGGTAAAGGCTATAATGTTTAACCATTAATTTTATTTGGGCAAAAACAGCAGATGAGAGACTGGCCTTATTATGTTCATTTAGGATATTTTTTTTTCATATCTGCCCAAAAACATATCTTGTGGGTACTCAATGGTTAGAATCCAGCCAGCCCCAACAAGGTGAGTATTTAGAGCGGAACTAAAATTTTCCTACAAATACCATCACGAAAACATGCCCATATAATTTTGACCCTCATAAACCCCACATTTATATCGTAAAACTGGAATTTACAGGGGTATACATTATTTTTCTTATTTCTGCTCAAAAACAGATTGTTGGTATTTGTTAGAACCACCTCATCCAGGTGGTTCTAACAAGTACCTACAATATATGTTTTGAGAAGAAAAATGAAAAATATCAGTATTTTTTATCTGAAAATTTTTAGTTTTTGGTGGTAAAATTTTCAATATATTTGAATAGGCGTGTTTTCAAAATGACTTTTATCTGAAGCTATTTCTTTAGCCCTTAAAGCGCCAAGCAAAATTTTTAGCAGACAACATTCTAATTTTTTTTTCTAATTTTTCATAGAAAACAAGTCTTGACACTTCATTTGGATATGTTAATCCTCTGCCAAGCAGACAATTCACATGAAATGTCAAGACTTGTTTTCTCTGAAATAATAAAACAACAAAACATTGTCGTCTGCTGCTGTTGTGATAAGCGCTTTACGGGTTAAATGCTAACAACACTTTGAACAACTGGATCAGAGCCACAGGCTATCTGGACTGTCTGTCCTCCCATGTCTCAAAGAAATTTATTAATTTGTGTTGAGAGTCCAGTCAATGCAATAAGGTCATATCGAGTGCTGTCATTTTACCTAACCACACTTATTCCTGGCAGGCTCTCTAAGGTGTGCACATTCTTTCACCAGAAACTAACAACTGCCCTTCTTGAATAAGCAGAAGGGAGAAAATGACCACAGAAAATATTTCATGATCAATCGTCACTATAGAATGTTGCCAGACCCGGCAGGGATCGAACTCATGACCACCTGATCACTAGTCAAACGTGCAAAGTTAATGATCAAAGTTTTAATGATATGTTAACTAACAAAATCGTTAGTTTTGAACAACTGGGCCATGTATTTCAATATCTCTATGCACATATTTCACAGTAATAATACATGTTTGCACAATCAAAGCTCTCCAGATAAGAGCGGGATCTAGATAAATAACATCCTTATTTCTTCATGAAAACTTGTTGTGGGTACTCATTAGAAGCGTCTCACTGAGGGCTTGTAATGAGTACCTACAACATATGTTTTCATGGAGAAATAAGAAAAATATCAATACTTCTTGGTTGAAAAAGACATTTTATCTGGAGCTATGATAATTTCATGTGAAACTTGTAGGCTTTAATAAGGTGAATGGAAACACCTCCTGACAGACGGATGGAAAACTGGTCCCATATATATCACTGCTTATTTAAGCAGGTGCAAAAAAAAATGCATCTAAACCCTGTGAATGACAATAGTTTGGCATTTTATGTCACTTTCAACATTATCGTGAGGGACAGAAATCCTCTTATACTGAAAATCCACTTTCCAATACTGAGAATTACCTTTTCCCTTTACTTTATATAGGCTGAAAAAATCTTAATATTGAATTTAGTATTAACCCTTGTCATGCTGAACCCAGACATAGCTCTAATTAAAGTGCTTTTTTCAATCCAAAAGTGTTGATATTTTTCTTATTTCTCCACGAAAACATATGTTGTGGGTACTCATTAGAAGCGCCTCACAGAGGTGCTTCTAATGAGTACCCACAACATATGTTTTCGTGAAGAAATAAGAACAATATTAACCTGATACCCACTTTTATCTAAACCTATGCCCGGATATATCCTGCTTTTGCAAACAGTGTCGATCCAGATCTGCTGGCTTCTGAAGAAGCCAAGTGATCTGGATCAGCACTGTTTGCCATTAACTATGTGAATTTATATCAATAATTCAGTTCAAGTAATCTGGTTGGCTGAAAATTAAAAGTGGGCGTGGCTTCTTCATTTATTCAGCATGACAAGGGTTAATACTGAAAACGTTCACCCATGCATTATTTAAATCCTATTGAGATGCTGGAAGGGTGATAATGAAAGGCTCTGTGCAATGAAGAACCGTACAGCCATGATTTGAATTACGCCTCTAGTGGGATTCAAACCTGGGACCTCATGACAGGAAGTTGAGAGCACTACTTTACCCTGTGAAAATAAGATTTAAGGCATATGCGGACTGCAAAGGTCCTGGTCAGTCTGTTGTTTGTTTGTGTTGAGGTTTTATGGCCCAGTCAACCCAAAGGGGTCATGATGAGCGCAGTCAGTCCTCTAAGCGGTTAACCAGTATTGTGCACATTTTTTTGCCAGGAACTGACAACTGCTGCCGACCTGGCGGGGTCGAACCAGCAACCTCCTGATTACCAGTCAGATCAGCATCCAAATGAGCCACCAGGCCTGGCTATCCTGATCAGTCTGCGTATTTGCACAATCTGATAAGGACCTTCATTGTCTGCCTACCGAATCATTTGATGAATATGATTGTGGACAGGGAAAACCCTCATCAGACTGTGCAGCTTTGTTGGTTGATCATGGGTCTTTACTGTTCCTACAGACTCCGAAGACATCGTTTTTTACAGGGCATTTCATTTTTGTAATTCTAACAGTAAACACTTAAACTGCCAATCACAACTGCAGCAGACTACATTCATATTTTTCTTTGTCATTGAAAATAAGTCCTGACAGTTCATGTGCTTGGCAGACAATTCACATGAAAGGTCAAGACTTATTTTCTATGAAAAAAAAAATAAAATAAAATAAAAAAAATAAAATGTCATCTGCTACAAATTTTGCTTAATGCTTGAAGAGTTAATAAACATAAATTACTGCTATAACCCTACTCTATTTCAAATTCACACAAAAGATCAGCAGATCAAAACAAATGTCATGACCAGACAATGATTCAGCTTACACAGCTTTCTCAAAATAAAATCTATATACATAGCTCTTGATAAGATGCCTTCTTTCAATCCAAAACTATTGATTTTTTATTAATTCTTCACAAAAACATGTTGTCGGTACTCATGAGAAGTGCCTGAGCTAGGCGCTTCTAATGAGTACCCACAACACATTTTCTTGGAGAAATAAGAAAAATATTTACCTGATACGCACTCTTATCTAGACATATGTCTGTAGAAACCCTGCTTGTAAAAGGCTGTACAAACACCACCTCTATTTGCAGATCTACTTAAGACTGGCTATGTCAGGGCATTTGCTACACATAATAAATACACGCACAATCATAATTTCAGAATATGTGCCTTACTACATAATTATGAGCTGCATGACATGAGAAAGAGAAAAGGTACCTTCGTACATAATCACCCAAGACTCAAATCAGCATGTGTTTCCTCGCAGTCTGATCTCAGTCTTCATTGTCCGCATGAAGAAACTTTGCCTCCTTGGCTTTCAAAAAATTGCCTAGTGAAGATTCTGATTGGACTGTGAAAATGGGCAGGCTGATCTGAATCTTTGCTGGGCACACATGAAAGACCTAAGGCTTCTTTAAGCGGACAGGGACTGAGTGGATGTGCAGGAGATCTAAATCTTCAATGAGTGTGTGAAGTAAGGCGATCTGATCTCATGTGTCATTTGCACTTGAGAATATTACATACCTTTATTACCTTTAATGGGACACATTATGGGGGAATGATACACTTCAAAGGGAGGCAACTCTTTCAAAATTGGTTTTGTCTCCCTTTTGAAAAGGGGCCGACTCTAAAAGGAAAGAATGTGCTCTCTTCGAGAGCACATTCTTTCTTTTTAGAGTAGACTCCTTTTCAAAAGGGATTTAAGGAAAGAATGTGCCTAATAAGAGCACATTCTTTCCTTTTAGAGTAGACCCATTTTCAAAAGGGATTTGGTGTGCCGGAGAGCAAACAGGAAGTCACAATAGTTGTCTCCCTTGTACAAAATGGCAGAAAATCTACAAAGTGTATCCAGTGCAATTAAGCAAAAGCGTGATTTCAATAATATGCAAAATGCCGAGATTCTGTCATCCTGCACAGCTGCAGTCTTATCAGGATCACTGTCCACAGTTATTTCTTTCTTCATGACCCAGTGATTCAGTGAAGAGATGGTGAAAGCCCTGATCAGACTGTGCAGACATGCACTTCAAGGTCTATACACTTCAAAGACACTGTCTCTTAACCCTTAAAGCACTAATCAAAATTGTAGCAGACATTCTAATTTTCTTTTATTATCATCATCAATACTTTTATGAGAAAATAAGACGACACTTCAGGTGAAACACCAGCAAGGCAGATGATCCACATGATATATCAAACCTTATTTTCTCTGAACAATTCAATAAAAACCAAACTGTCCTCTGTTGCAGTTATAATTAGCACTTGTTTGTTTGTGTTGAGGTTTTACGGCCCAGTCAACCCAATGGAGTCATGTCGAGCGTGGTCAGTTTACCTAACCACAAGTTTTACTGGCCAGGCTTAGTCCTTTAACCAGTATTGTGCGCATTCTTTCGCCAGAAACTGACAACTGCCCTTCTTGAATCAGTGGAAGGGAGAGAATGACCATAGCAAATATTCCATGATCAATCTCCATGACAGAATGTTGCTGACCTCAGCGGGGGTCGAACCCCGCAACCTGGTCTCCAGTCGGATGCACATCCGACTGAGCCACCGAGGCCGGCGTGTCTGATCTGGGTCTACACTGTTTGCCAATGTCCCTTTTACAGAATTACAAGCTTAAATAGGTTAAATACACTTAGCCTAAAACTCTTTAATGTATCTACCATACATACCCGAAATATTGGGACATCACAACTCTTTATCATACTTGTCCAAGTTCATTTTACTACCTGTTGATGTGTCTAAAAACTGCTGAATCAGTGGCAAACAGTGCATTCTGCAGTATCTGATCTGGATCCACAATGTTTGCTTAAGCCCCTCTGTATGAATACATAGGGTAAATATGGTAAACTTAATTTGAATTAAATCAATAAGACTAACTGGTAAAACATATCTAAAGCTACTAGCTGAGTGACAAACAGTACAAACACAGAGTGACAAACAGTAAAAACACTGATAAATTGTTTTTAGGCAGCAATTTATCTGGGTCTATACCATTTGCTCAGCAAGGCTGAACAAATATTTCATGTAAATACAGTAGAGAAAATGGAATAGGTAGCTGCACAGGTCAGAAAGATGCAAGCAACTGCATTCTGTTATGTGGCATAAAGCAGATTTCCCCCTAATATTGTGATTCTGAACATAAGTCTAGATAAGAGTGGATATCAGGTAAATATTTTTCTTATTTCTCCACAAAAACATATGTTGTTGGTAATCATCAGAAGCACCTGAACGAGGCACTTCTTATGAGTACCCACAACATATGTTTTTGTGGAGAAATAAGAAAAATATCAATACTTTTGGACTGAAAATCTTATCAAGAGCTATAGGTTCAGTTTATTCACTTAACTAATGCTTCAGCTCAGAGAGACAGCACATTATCCTTATTTTGCCACAAAAAAACATTAGAATCTCATTAGGGCAATTCTAATAAATACCCTTAACACAACTGTGCCATGTTTTTGTTGTGAAATAAGAAACAATACCCAAAAATGTTTCATAGTTTTAGTAGGTACAGCTATAAAATACTTTTTTCCATCCAAACAGTACTGAATTTTTTCCTATTTAGCCATGAAGATATATGTTACGGGAACTCATTAGAAGTCCCTCCCTGAGGGGTTTATGACTACCCATAACATATATTTTCTACGTTACGATATACCTTGTGGGTACTTATTAGATGCCCCTCCCTGAGGGGCTTAAGAGTACCCACAATATATATTTTCCTCATGAAGGTACATGTAATGGGTACCCATTAGAAGCCCCTTCCTGAGAGACTTCAAATGAGTACCCCACAGCATAAATTTCTACAAAGAGATAAGAAAATTATTTATCCGGGTACCTTTCTTATATAGAGCTACAAATGTATGCATTTTATCTAAAAGACGAAGAAAAATAACATATTTTCAGGAGCCATGAGTTGAAGATGAAGAGCTACACATCATCTGTTTATATGTAAATGGCTATACAAAAAGCACAAACAATAAATGAATACAAAAAAGCACAACAACAAAAAATCTAGCATTATACAATTCATCTGACATAAACCATCAAAACTTTACAGCCTATATACACCCTGATGACCATACTTACTCTAAGTATTAAGACAAACAGGACTGAGCAAACGGTGTAGACCTTGATCAGATGTGGAGAATGAG
Source organism: Anodontia alba (assembly GCA_964016985.1). NCBI lineage: Eukaryota > Metazoa > Mollusca > Bivalvia > Lucinida > Lucinidae > Anodontia > Anodontia alba. Next base: position 39,633,777 of record OZ024826.1, read on the forward strand.
GTGTCTGATCAGGGTGTTCAGTTAGCCACTCATCCAACAGTTTAAAGACACATCAACTGGTAGCAAAATGGACATTCAAATTTTAGAATAAGTATTGTCAGGAATTAATCCTTAACCCTTGTCCTGCTGAATAAATTTAGATGCCACTCCCATTTCTAATTTTTAGCCAATCAAATTAATTGATCCAGATTGCTGATATAAATTCACATACTTAATGGCAAACAGTGCAGATCCAGATCAGTTGACTTCAGAAGCAAATTGATCTAGATCTACACTGTTTGCAAAGGCAGGGCATACCTGGGTTCAGTAGACTAGGGTTAAGACACTAAGCAAAATTTGCAGCAGACATTAAGAAAAATTTGCAACAGATCTAATTTTTGTTCTCGTTTTTCAGAGAGAAAAGAAGTCTTGACATTTCATTAGAATCATCTGCTTGGCACATGAAGTATCAAGCATTATTCTCTTTGAAAAAAAAACAAAACAAAAAAAAACGAAAAAAAAAATGTATTTCAAAATGTCATTTGCTGCAGCTGTGATTGGTGCTTTAAGGGTTAAGATGCCAAATATTTAGGGCAAATATGGGACACCCTTGCATTAGCAAACAGCCTACAAATGTACACAAAGCTTAACCCATTCTTAACCCTTAAAGCATCAAGCAAATCTGCATCAGACGACATTCTCATTTTTTTTTCAGAGAAAATAAGACTTAACATTTCATGTGAATTGTCTGCCTTGCAGACAATTCACATGAAATATCAAGTCTTATTAACTCTAGAAAATTAAACAAAGTCAGGGCTCAGTTGTTCAAAGCTAACGGCATCGTTAGTTAACGATTCGTTAAAATTTACATCAAGTGATACATAAATATGCTAAATTTTTTTGCTGAAAAAATATGAGTAGCTTTTGCCATGCAAAAGCTACTCTCATTTTTTCAGCAAAAAATATCAGAATATTGTACATTGAATCCGTTAAAAACAGTTAACGAAATGACCCTTAACGAGCTCGTTAAGCTAACGATGCTTTCAACAACTGGGCCCTGAATGTTATCTGCTGCAACTGTAATAGGCACTTAAGTTGAATGAACAGTTTGTTCAGGGTACTCAGCCAATTAGAATTGGTTATGTTCATCCATGCAGCCTGATCAGTAATCACTGTTTGCCCAAGGTAAACTGTTTGTGTCAAGGTTTTACAGCCCGGTCAACCCAACAGGTCATGTCGAGCGCCGTCAGTCTACCTTACCTCACTTTTACTGGGCAGGCTTAGTCCTCTAAGCGGTTAAACAGTATTGTGCACATTCTTTTGCCAGAGAGCCCTGGGCACTTGGTTATCCCCAGAATATCTAGCAATGACTGATTAGACTGGGCTGCTGCACACTGATCCAAGCATTCAATTAGGTGCATGTCTGAAGATACCTTGTCCCACGTTGCCATGATGAACAATTCAGGAAAACTGTAATTAGACCAAATAAAAATAATATGTCTGTTTAGGGTAACCCTACCCTACCTAATTTTCCTGGTGAAACCTAGCAATTTTTGGCCTGTTTTACTTGGATAAAATATTTGTGCTAAATATTCAGACAAGTAGGTCTGAGAAAACAGTGTAGACCCTGGTCAAACTGCTCCTGTACACTATTTGCCATTCTATCAGTACTTATAGACACATCTAAGGATAGCCAAACAGACTTATCTTTTTCTAACATGTTACCCTAAACACACATACTGTTTTATTTGGCCTTTAATATGTCATATGCAGGCAACACAGGTCCAGATGAACTTGCACATTCACATAGTATACCAATGGATACCGTTCAATAACAGCAAACAGAGAAAGTCCTGATCGATTAAATGATATGAATGCAGTCTGATCTGTATCTGTTTGTATATGGGTCCTTATACACACAACATATCGAACCCAGTCACATATAAAGGGCCCTAGCACTTACATTGAACATGAATGCCCAAATCAACAGGGCCTTCAATGTTCACCAAATGATAGTATGGAAATGTACTGCTAAAATGCAGACTATTTACTAGTCACAAAATACTTTATGTCATACTACTTTGCCAAAAAAAAAAAAAATGTGTTTCTGCAACCCAAAATACTTGGTACACGGACAACAGAGCAGACAGACAAAACTGCCAGACAGCTTCCTTGGGAAGTCTGATGGGTGTCAGCACTGACTGACAGACAGCACATTCCATTTTTAACAATTTTTTTTTGAAAATCACTGCACCATAGAAAATGAAGGGAGAAAGATCTCCCAAAGTGTTGTTTTGGATACAGATCTAAATAAGTCAGTTGACTTTCTTCTGGATCCCTTCTGTATATACAAATGTACACCATAATTGCTTTGTTATGTTTTGTATTTTCTGTAAACAATTATACAAATAAAATAGTGTTTAAACTGAACTATTTGCTGTGCAAGCAAGCTGATCTGAGCCTTTGCTGTTCACATAGTACATAAAGTCCCCATTTTCATACTGCACGTCATGTACCATTTCTGCAAGATGCAGCTCAAAGAAATATTTAACACACTCGATTTGCAAAAGCTAATATATACAAAACAATCTACATTATATCCACAAACAGAGGACTTGTTAAGGAGGAGTATCAGGTGATAATTCTGGGATAATTTTTCTTATTTCTCCATAAAAACGTATGTTGTGGGTACTCATTAGAAGCGCCTCGCCGAGGCACTTCTAATGAGTACCCACAACATATGTTTTTATGGAGAACTGGAGAAAATTATCCCAGAATTATCATCAAATACTTCTCCTCATCAGGTCCCCTGAAAAAGTATGTTTCATACTGTCATCTAATAAAGAAAGCATTACATGCAGATCACTCTAGATAGGAGGGGTATCTTCAACATTTTATATTTCTCCATGAAAACTTGTGTTGTAGGCATCCATTTCACATCACAAAAACATACCTATATAATTTTGACCCCCTTAAAGCCCACTTTTATAAAGTAAAGCTTTGGGTTTACAGGGGCATACATTATTTTTCTTATTTCTGCTCAAAAACAAAGATTGTGGGTACTCGTTAGAACTGCCTCAGTAAGGTGGTTCAAACGGGTACCCTCAATCTATGTTTTAAGCAGAAATGTGAAAATTATCAGAATTATTTCTGAAATATTTCAGTTTTAGTGGTGAAATTTTCAATATATTTGAATAGGCCTGTTTTCCTAACAAAAAGCCTTGCTAGAAAAACATCAATGATCTAGAACTATGCATATGGCTCTAATTTTAGTATCACAGCTCCAGATATGGCCCTTTTTTCAGTACTGATATAGTGCTCTAGATAAGGGTTTGTTGCAAGGAGTATTTTACCCCATACATTTAAGGCCAATGCTTAAATGTCCATTGGCAATGCTTAACTCTTAAAGCAACAAGCATAAGTGTAACATACAAAATCCTAATTTTTTCAGAGAAAATAAAGCTTGGCATTTGTTGTGAATAGCAGACAATTCACATCAAATCCCAAGCTTTATTTTCCCTGAAAAAAAAAGAAAAACACCTAGAAATGTATTTGTCATTAGTGCTTTAAGGGTTAAGCTCTTTCTGATCTATTGTACTGCTACCGCTCACAAAAGAATCTGAAAAGCTGTATTTGGAAGCTGTAAAGTTCATTGACAATAGTACCCCCTAAATTTGATTTCAGTGCTGAAACACAAAATTTCATTGTGTAATTTTACCTCCCTCAACTTCAATTTCAATGCTGATTTTCAGAAGATTTTTAAAAAAAAATCAATGCTGAAATACCCTTTACTCCCTCTTATCTAGGGCTCTGCTGATATTTTTCTTATTTCTTCATATAACTTATGTTGTGGGTACTCATTAGAAGTGTCTCATAGAGGCACTTCTAATGAGTACAACATATGTTTTTGTAGAGAAATAAGAAAAATATTGTGTGGATACCCCCGCTTATCTGGAGATATGAATATCATGTTACCAGCTTTTCTACTGTCTTTACTTAATAAAAAGACTGCTGATTTCATTTACATGCAAAATTGAAAAATCTCTCAAAAAAATGAAGACCTCTAGAATAACACAAATAATATGCAGTATCAAAATCAACAAACTATTAAAATATTCATGTATAAACACCCACCTCTCCAGGTTATTGGACAAAAGACAGACCCGTTTATTTCTTAACCAAAAAAAAAAAATTATCTGGCTGCTCATTTGTACTGCCTTGTCAATTTGGGCCAAGTTGTTCAAAGCTAACGACGTCGTTAGTTAACGATTCGTTAAAATTTACATCGAGTGATACGCAAATATGCTGAAATTATTTGCTGAAAAAATGTGAGTAGCTTTTGCAATGCAAAAGCTACTCACATTTTTTCAGCAAAAAAATATCAGAATATTGTATATCGAATCTGCTAAAACAGTTAACGAAATGACCCTTAACGAGCTCGTTAAGCTACATTGCTTTGAACAACTGGGCCCTGATTTGAAATTAAGAATTAAGAACAAGACAAATACTTATGTACACCCATCTTATCTAAAGCTCTGCATAAAATGTACAAAGGAGAATAAACCTATCATTCAACAACTTCATGGGAAGCAATACACTTTCAGGGGAGGCAACTGTAAAAATATGTTTTACCTCCCTTCTGAAAAAGGGGTCTACTTTAAAAAAAAGTCTGCTCCCCTTGGGAGCAAATTCTTTCCTTTAAGAGTGGACCCTTTTTAGAAGGTTTTGGTGTGCTGGAAAGCAAAAAGGAAATGGTAAAGAGTTGTCTCCCTTATAAAAATGGTAGAAAATCCCCAAGTGTATCCAGTTCCCTTAGGTAAATGAATACCATTTTTACCATATGTATTCTGACAAACAGGCCTGAGCAAACAGTGTAGACCTGTATGATTGATTGTGTTGGGGTTTAACGACACGTCAACCCCTGAGGGTCATTTTGTGTCGTCTCCCAGAGAAAGGGAGAAAAGAGATAGAGGAGAGAGTAGAGGAGATCAAAAAGAGAGGGACAGGGAAGAAAGAGGAACAGGAATGAAAGTGAAGAAACAGAAGAAATAAAAACATTCCCCCTCTACCCTTACCCACTACAAGGATAGCAGGCCTTGCCCAACTGTAAGCCAATATCAGTTGGACGCCCCGGTGATCTAAGATACACAGCACCTTCGCACAACCTGTATGAAGACGCCGCAGAATGCAGCGTCTTCATCTGGGTCTACACTGTTTGCCACTCATCCAGCAATTTTTAGACACAACATCGGTTAGTGAATTGTACTTGTTCAAATTTTAGAACAAGTATGGTAAGGAGTTGAGGTGTCCCGATACTTAGGGTAAATACCGTACACCTCATAGAGAAAGTGTGCTACGCTGAAATAATTTTGTCTCCTTTTCAAATGAGATCACTCCACCAGAAAAGTTGTGCTTCTCTGGTATGTGGCATATAAGAGTAGTCTCCCGCTGGTACAACAAATATTTTCAGAGTGGTTACACTTTAGGATGTACAGTATCTACCCTAAGTATTGGGACACCTTAACTCCCTACCATGTTCAGTCAGGAGCATAACTTTGACGTTATTTTTTTTTATAACTCAAAAGAGTGATCAATTTTGCTACAATTTGTGAATTTTCCTTGTTTCGGTTATTTTTTTAATTTGTGCTATTTTTTCACCTTCTGATTGTAGACTTACAGCAATTTTCATGGGCAAGTGGTTAATTTTGTGAGAAAGATCTGTTACATAACTTTATGATCAAGCAATAAAATTTTGTATGCATCGTCTAGAAATGTGAAGTTAATGAAAAAATATACTTTTTAACTTACTTAGGTTATTTTCAAAATATTTATTACTTTCAGAAATAACCTAAGTAAGTTAAAACCTTCAGCCAAAGGAAAATTAACTCTTACACTGGAAGGGAGGTTACTTTATATAGTTGAATTTTAACTTAACAAAGTTATAAATCTTCTCAAAGTTTTAACCTTTAGAAGTTATGCTCCTGACTGATGTTTGTCCAAAAATTTGATATTGTTTATTTTGCTACCTGTTGATTTGTCTAAAATAGTGATCCAGGGCTGAGTAGCAGACAGTATAGACCATGATCAGATACCACTGCAGTGTCTGATTTGGCTCTACACAGTTTGCTCAAGCATGTCTGTCCCAATACACTACAACCTCTTTATATCATGGTTCATTACAACACGATTTTGGATATAACACAGTTCAAAGATGGTGCCCAAAAATGTTATAGCCACCCAAAAATGTATAAATTATATTGAAAAATGACCATAAATGGTCATTTTTCAATATAATCTATACATTTTTGTTTGGATATAACACGGTTGTTTAACTAACATGGTTTATGCTATGGATCCTAACAATAGTGTTATAAAGAGGTTGTGGTGTATTTAGGGTTATTATGGTATCCATTATCCTCAAGATTTAAGGAATGCTGGTTTCCAGTTGCTACAATTACAATTTCAGTTCTTAAAGGCTCAATATTCCTCAAAAATAGACATTTTATTATCCAAGGAAGTTTTATAAAATATTAATACATGTACAATCATAAAATGTGGCACCTGACAGCCTGTAACATTTCAGTTAAGTCTCTCCTTCTTGAACTGGATAAAAAAAATGATACGATTTTTTTTTGTACCTCTAATTAATGTTGCCAACATTAATTCAGAGATACGATAAAAAATCATTTCATTTTTTATCCAGTTAAAAAATGCAAGACTAACTGAATTTTTATAGACTGTCAGATGCCACATTTTATGATTGTATTAATACCATATACATGTATCAATTTATTAAACCTTTTTTGGATAAAAAAATGTCTATTTTTTGAAGATTATGGGGCCTGGAGTATTTTGTGATAATTCTGGGATATTTTCTTATTTCTCCATAAAAGAACATATGTTGTGGGTACTCATCAGAAGTGCCTCGCTGAGGCTGAGGCACTTCTGATGAGTACCCACAACATATGTTTTCATGGAGAACTAGAGAAAATAAACCCAGAACTACTCTTCAACCTCTTTATAACACAGTTTGTTATAACACGGTTTTGGATAAAACACGGTTCAAATATGGATCCCAAAAATGTATAGATTATACATTTATAATCTATACATTTTTGGAATCCATTTATAATCTATACATTTTTGGAATCCATTTATAATCTATACATTTTTGTTTGGATATAACACAGTTTATACTATAGATCCCAACAATAGTGTTATAAAGAGGTTGTGGTGTACCAACAAAAACTACTCCTTAACAACTCCTCTGATTTTACAAAATATCTAAAATACTGCATTTACCCTAAATATTTTAACCCTCGTCCTGCTGAACCAAGATATATCCTGCCTTTGCAAACAGTGTAGATCCAGATCAGTTGGCTTCTAAAGAAGCCAACTGATCTGGATGTGCACTGTTTGCTATTAAGTATGGTAATTTGTATCAACAAACTGGATCAAATAATCTGTTTGGCTGAAAATTGGAAGTTGGTGCGGCATCTTAATTTATTCAGCATGACAAGGGTTAATACAAGCCCAAGCTTAAAGTGCAAACAGTTCCAAAGGAATCAGTTAGCTCACAGCTTATATTGTAAGATCTGGTTTACCATTCAGTCACCACTATTAAGACACATCACCAGCCAGTAACATGAGTTTGTTCATATGTTTAGGCAAATATGTTCAGAAATAGAGTTACCGTATTTGACCTAATTACCACACCATGCGCTAAGGTTTTTCAAAATTACTGGCAAACTTGTGGTAAATTATGTATCCAACTATGTATACTAAGGATACACTTAACCAAAGATCAGCAAATGACTTATCAAATGATGCTTAAGTAATGTTTTGTATTTTCTTTTTCTGATTTTCTTCATAATAGCATATGTTGTGGGTACTCATTTGAACTGCATCTACAAGTCAATGGAATTCAAATTGGTACCCACAACATATTCCTTTATAAAGAAGTAGACTAAAAGTACACTGGCTGTAATCTGAAGACTACAAAATTGCTTGGCTGTGCACTTATAGGGGTATGTGTGGTAATTAGGTAGAATATGGTATATGTGAATATTTAAAATGTAGGGTAAACATAGTAAAGTTGGATTGCTAACACTTATACATGTATTTACATACACAATACACCAGATAAAAACAATTCTAATACAATTTACACCATATTTACACATAGTATTCAGACAAATGAAGTCCTTACAATATTTGTCCTAAAATTTGAAAAAAAAGTCATATTTAAATGTTCTTATCTATCTAGAGTATTCCTGGGTGGAGACCATTTTCAGACACTTGTTTTTGCTCCATCTGACCTGGGTCTTCACAGTCTGCTCAGTCTTGTCTGTTTGAATACTAAAGGTAAATGTATTCGACCTAATTACTGCACTGTGCACATAGATTTTTCAAAATTACTGAACAAACTTGTAGTAAAATATCAATCTAATAAGGGCACTCTTTAAAGAAAGATCAGCAGAGGACTTAATGACTAGCGTATTAAATGATGCTTTTGCAATATTATTTTCTGATTTTCTTTATAAAAACATATGTTGTGGGAACTCATTTGAATTGCCTCGACAAGTCGAGGCAATTCAAATGAGTTCCCACAACATATGTTTTTATAAAGAAGTAGATAAAAGTACACTGACTGTAATCTAAAGGCTACTTAACTGCTTTACTGTGCGCATGTGCAGTAATTAGGTCCAATACGGTAACTGTTTTTCATAGAATGTTAGTGGCTTGCCAACCCTGTTATTTTATGGGAAGAGCCATAAAATGAAAACTAAACTGAAAGTCTACATGTAAAAAAAATCTTGTTGTTTCATTATATGTTCATTAAATAAATGCTCATCAGACAGATCAGAATTATGCACGCTGTCATCAGGTTTAGTTACATTATTAGCTGGTAGGGCATTCTTGTTATCAACATTTTTTATATTCTCAGACACAACAGACTTTTCCACTGAAGAATTTTGACCAGATGGTTCAGTTTCAACTTTATGATTCAGTGCATTTGTTAACATTCCCTGACTTTCTGATCCAATATTAGATGGTCCATTTGCATTTGTCACTTTACTGGGGGTCATGTCTTGAATGGAAGAAGTATTTGATGCCTGCAATTCAGCAATTCGATTAATGGTTTCTGATATATGATCAGCTATTTCAAGTTGTTCTGTACTCAAGTTACCGGATTTATCTTCTATACTGTCCTTCATGATTTTTTCGCAACTGACAACAACACTCCTCATGGAATTTTTGACGTCTTCATCAACTGAAGTGTTTCCTACTAAAGCCTGTGCTTTTTCAACAGTGCTTTTAATGATCTCTGTTACACTACTTGTGATGTCAACATCTCCTGATGTTTTATCTGAAGTTTTTTCATCAGTTGTTGATTTCTCACTGCCTGAAACGCTATCATCTGTGGAGTCTTTATCAACATTTTCAGCATTTCCTGAAGCATTTATAGGAATACCATCAAGGATGTTATTATCAACAGTTCCTTTTTCAATTTCACCATTAACACTACCAGCAAGAATATTGTGATCATTAGACTTTTTCATACTTTCAACAAGACCAGTTTCTGCTTCAGAATGAATGGTCAAGTGTCTCTTCAAACTTCCTGACTGATTAAAGGACTTGCTGCAGATGTAACAAACATGCTTCTTTTCCCCAGTATGTATGGATTTGTGTCGTCTGAAATTTGAATGCTGTTTAAATTGTTTCCCGCAAGTCTCACATTTGTATGGATTTTCACCAGTATGAACACGCATGTGTTCTTTGAGACTGGAGGACAAACCGAACTCTTTTCCACATATGACACAAATATGAGGTTTTATTCCAGTATGTATGGTCATGTGTCTCTTTAAATTGGAGGAGAGGTTGAAGAGTTTACCACATGCCTGACAACTAAATGGCTTCACACCCGTATGGACAAGCATATGAGCTCTTAGATTTGATACCCGATTGAACTGTTTTAAGCAGAATGTACAACCAAATGGAGTCTCTCCAGAATGTATTTTTCTGTGGGCTGTTAGGTAGGATTTGATACTAAACTGTTTATCACAAAGGTCACAGGCATAGGCTTTCTCACCAGTATGTACCAGCAGATGACGTCTTAAACTATTTGAACGATTGTATTGCTTGAAACATATCTCACAACTGTATACCTTCTTCCCCGTTTCTGCATCTATTAAAGGCTTAATCTCAAAAGACTGTATTAAACTACGTCGAATGGAAGTTTCAGGCAAAGTTGTTGAATCCAAGCTGGGTATTGGAACTGTGAATGTCTTCCCATCAATTACATAACTGTATGTACTTGGCTGAGCTGGGCTTTTATCAGTGCTTGTACCAGATGCACCAGAAATTATAGAAATTTCTCTTTTGATGTTTATTAGCTGTGAAATTTCTTCGTCAACTTTCCTTTCCAAATCTGTAAGGTAACTGGTTTTTGGCCCAGTTTTCGAATCACCAGGTACCTCATTTTCACTTTGTGATTCATTTTCATTCGGTGACTGGATTTCAGTATTTTCATCATTTTTACTGTTTTGTTCATTGGGTAGAAAGTAATTATTTTGCTTCAACTTTTCACAAATAGCTTCAACCATATCTGATACATTAGCATCTGTAGGTAGTTTTGATTCATTGCTAAGATCAGGATTGCTTGCACTGTCATAAACTGATTCAAGATTCGAAACTGGATTTGGCAGTTTATCTTGCTCATTAACTTTTGAATTCTCCTTCATAATATTAGCCAGTGAATTCCCTGTGGTTAATTTACTGCTTTCACTCGTATACTGTGCTTTCTGTTTCTGACTGTCACTGAGGTAATTAAGCATATAAGGCTTAAATAAACTTAATCCTGCTGCATTAGGAAGTAAACTTGGATGTTTAGTCATAAGCTTTTGGACAGCAGACTTCTGCTGGTCAGTTTCATTCTCTGACTGAAGTAGATTTGCAGACTTGCTAACATGTAGCTGATTATTAACTTTGGTGCTGTTTGGCAGTGCCTGCAGAAGACTTGCAGATTTACTATTATGTAGCTGACTATTAACTTGACTGCTGTTTGATACACTGGTTTTAGCTGGGCTATCAGTCTTCTGATTGTTCATGGACTGATGGAGAGCCTGCATATGGATATTAGCTTGCTTTTCCTTCTCATGAACACCCATATGAACTTTCATATTTGCCAATCGATTAAATTGCTTATTACAAACTGTACAAGTAAAAGGCAGTCCACCAGTGTGCATTTTCAGGTGTTCTGTTAAGTATGACATCAGGGCGAATTTTTTGTCACAGTATGTACAGGCATGGGGTTTCTCCCCTGTGTGCAATATTAAATGTCGTTTGAGACTGTTACCACGATTGTACTGCTTGGAGCAAAGATGACATTTGAATGGTTTATCTTCAACATCATGTACAGATCCAGTACTATCCTTACTAGTCTCACTACTGTTCTCTTTATCTTTCTCAGATGCTGTATTATTATTCAGAGAATTAGATGGTCCTGTGCCCATATCTAATGCTACTGTATACTTCTGACCATCAACCTCATATGTGTAAGTATTTGTCTCCTTATGCATTTCCATATGTTTCTCGAGCTCTTCTGAAACCTTGAACTGTTCATTACAGAATCCACAGGACACAAGTTGCTTTTCCTCTTCTTTACATTCTCCTGAAGCCATGCGCTCCTCAACTTCTTCTATTAGTTCAGTCTTAATATACATTTCTGTATCAAATTGCTCACCTTCATCTATGCTTTTTTCTTCTTCTGGTTCATCAGCAAGTACATCCATGTCTTTGCTATTCATCTGTTTTAAATTTTCAAACTTTTCCCTGGCACTAGACATTAATGTTTGTACACATTCATCAGTTTCTCTGAATTCTTCATCTTGGTCATAAGTCTCAGTTTCATTGTCTTCTTTAAATCGTTTCTGGGTATTATCAAGTTCATCTTCATTTTCTAGGGACCGCTTTCCATCCTGTTTATCTTCAATCTCTGTTTTTATTTGTGTACTTTGTTTTAACATGTTTTTTTCTAATAAATCAACAGACATATCCTTACTTTTATTCTGTTCATATTTTTCATCCAAATTCAACATTCTGTCCACAACGTGTACAGGCAAATGCATCTTAAGGCTGTTCATACTACTAAATTTTTTATCACAAAAAGTGCAGTTAAAAGTTTCTTTTTTATGAATTTTCATATGTGTTGTCAAGTATGAACGTAAAGTAAATCGCTTTCCACAGACTTCACATTCATGTGGCTTCTCTCCAGAATGTGTCAGTGAATGTCTTTTTAAACTTCGCGGACAACGATATTGCTTGCTACATATATTACAACTGTACAGTAAAGTATTTGGTTCACTGTCCGATTTACTACTGCTTTCTTTTCCCAAGTCTTCAACACTGTCGAAAGCAGTATTTTTGATCTCTGGTTGCAGCTTTTCATTTTTCAAGAACATGGCACAAGGGTCTATATCTAATGAAATGTTGTACTTCTGTCCATCCACTTCATATGAGGAATCCATTTTATTTGTATTAGTGTCTTTCTCTACCTCCGAATTATTATTTTCATTTTCATTGTCACTGCAAACAACACTGCAAATAATAATCTCTTCTTCATCGGATGACTTAGGTTCCTTACTGTCTTTCTCTCTTAAATCTTGATTATACACAGGTTGGTCAGTTTTCAACTCTCCTTTTACTGGACTACATTCTTTACTTTTTAAACCCTGATTTGACATATCTTGGGCAGTTTTAAACTCTCCACTTTTTGGATAGCTGTCTTTACTTCTTAGATCTTGATTTGACATATCTTGGGCAGTTTTAAACCCTACTGATTCTGGATAGTAGTCTTTATCTCTTAGATCTTGACTAGACGTATCTTGAGCAGCTTCGAACCTGTCAATTTTTGGATAGAAGTCCTTCCCTCTTAAATCCTGAGTTGATGGATTTTGAATAGTTTTAAACCCATCTCTGTCCGGATAGTAGTCTTTACCTCTTAAATCTTGGCTTGACATATCTTGGGCAGCGCTGAAAACTCCTCTTTCTTGATAGTAGTTTTCACCTCTTAAATCTTGATTTGACATATCTTGGGTAGTTTTGAATCCTCCTCCGTCTTGATAAAAGTTTTTACCTCTTAAATCTTGATTTGACATGTCTTGGGTAGTTTGGAACCCTCCTCTTTCTGGATAGTAGTCTTTACCCCTTAAGCCTTGATTTGACATACCTTGGATGGTATTGAAGCCTCCTCTTTCTTGATAGTAGTCTTTACCCCTTACATCTTGATTTGATATATCTTGGGAAGACTGGAATCCTCCTCTGTCTGGATAGTACTCTTTACCTCTTAAATCTTGGTTTGACATATCTTGGGCAGTTTGGAACCCTCCTCTTTCTGGATAGTAGTCTTTACCACTTAAATCTTGAACTGACATATCCTGGACAGTATTGAAACCTCCTCTTTCTTGATAATAGTCTTTACTTCTTATATCTTGATTTGACATATCTTGGGTATTTTGGAACCCTCCTCTTTCTGGATAGTAAGCAGTTCCTCTTAAATCTTGACTGGACATATCTTGGACTGTATTGAACCCTCCTCTTTCTTGATAATAGTCTTCACCTCTTAAAGTTTGGTTTGACATATCTTGGGCGGTTTGGAACCCTCCTCTTTCTGGATAGTAGTCAGTACCTCTAAAATCTTGATTATACATATTAGGGGCCGTTCTGAATCTGAATCCTCCTGTTTCTGGATAGCAGGCTTTATCACGTAAGTCTTGATTAAACATATCTTGGCCAGTTTTGAACCTTCCCATTTCCGGATAACCATCTTTACCTCTTAAATCCTGATTATAGATCCCATGGCCAGTTCCAAACCCTCCTGTCTCTGCATAGCTGTCTTTACCTCTTAAATCTTGACTAAACATGTATGGGGAAGTTTTGAAATCTCCTCTTTCAGGATATTCTTCTTTTACTTTAGCAAAGGGATTCTGCTCCATGTCCTGGTTTCAATTGCTTTTCTTGGTTCCTTGTTTTATTGCAAAAGATGTCTCAGGCTTATAATATATTTAACAATGATGTTTTCAATTATAATATTTTTCAAGCTTCTTAAGCCACATTTAGTTTACCATTGTATACAACATTAAGGATATTTTGTTAGTCTTATCTTTTGATATTATCAAACTAAATTTACATCAGTTTCATTCAGTGTATTTTAATTTCTTTCTCAATATATCCAACCAGTATAATTCATTTCCTACTAAAATGGAATGTGACCTCAGCAGTTCCTTTCAAAGACTATGGCACTATGTCAGCTAAAATCCATTTGGAATGTATTATGATGAGACTCAAGAATGTGGTAGTATCTTCCAAAAACAGTATGTATAGAAGAGATGGGTCAGCATCTATACTATGGAGAATTTTGGTTCTCAATGATCTTCACCTCTCTAATTTTTCCTGCAAAATGTACAGAACAAATATTTCATTTATATACAATGTAAGTACAGTAAATGTCCTAAAATTTCAAACACAAAAGTTTCTGACAAAGGGCCTACACAAACACTGCAGACAGAGATCAGACATCTCCTTCAGACACAGTCTGATCAGTGCACACACTTTTTGTCATTCCACTAATTATTTTAAGAAACAAGTGCATAAAAACAAACTTAAACATGAAAAAGTGAGGAATAAAGTGTTGAAATTTCAGGACATTTTCTCTAGTTTTGTACATGTTTATGCACAAGACAAAACAAGAACTTTTCTTTAAATTAGCCATTTATAAATTATTTGGTGCTTTAGAATGACAAACAAACATTCCTTTGACTAAATGTGAAGATGATGACATTTTACATCTTTTTTGACTTCATTTAGTTCAGTCACCTTAAGACGACATTGATCGTGAAGATGATTATTTGATTTTACAAGACAAAAGGAGGCTGCAGGGAGGAATAATATATAATTTTGGATGAACATCTTCCATAGCAATCCATGCAAGGATTTAGAAATTAACAGATCTTAAAAATAGCCATCAGAGGAGATGGCAAATCTAATATGATTTTGGATGAACATCTTCCATAGCTGCTATCTGTATACCAAATATAAATAGTATGATTTGAAAAGTAGCTGAGTAAATAAAAGATCTTAAGAACTTTAAGGTAAAACTTTAACACAAAATTTCTAAGTCCGTGACCTTGACCTCTAGGTTATAGGGCTGGGATAGTGCTGAATAAAAGTTTGGAGTAATATCTATAATCATGCCAAATAGAAAGTAAATCTATGCAAGGATTTAGAAATTAACGTATCTTAAAAATAGCCATCAGAGGAGATGGGAAATCCCCCGACCAAGCCATCATTTCTAAATTTAGTGTATTTTAATTGATATCATCGAAATATTGAAAAAGGGCAAAGTAAAAAGATGCAAAGATAGTATGGAATGTGACCAAAATTATAAGTGAAAACAATAATAGGTGTACTGTTAATGATTTTATTTTTGCGCGTTCTTTTATTTTTAATTTTTTTTTTTATTTTTGTCAAAATCATCTTATAGCTACTTCTAATGTGAAAATTTTTACAGGATACACAATATTTGCAAATGCTTTGAATTTGTGAGTGCACATATTCAGAAATAATAGCAAAAATAAATGCTATGTAAATTTAAAGGAACTTGCTGCATGTTTATTGGGGTAAATAATTAACAGAGTAAAAGTTGTCCTTCTTGCATGCTACACACCTTCTTGACCTGATATACATGTATGTCCCTAACAAAAATTATCAAGTTATCTCAAACAGTATGGGATTTATGGCTTGCACAAGATTTCAGCATCAGGGGAGATAAGTACATAATGGAGAAAGTGAGAGTACACTTGAACACAACATGCCTACTGGTCCTTAGCTATGCCTCTACCAATCATTAACAAAGTATTTCAAACCACATACTCAAGAACTTGGTTTAGAAATTCATTCAGGGGAGGTAACTAGAAAACAACCACAGCATAGGTTGTCTCTCTTGCATGTGACACACCTACTGGTCATTTCCAATGCCTCTACCAAACATTATCAAAATATATCTAAGGGTATTAAAGTTATGGAGCGCACAAGATTTTGGCTTCAGGGGAGATAACTACATAACGAAGAAGAGTTGTCTCTCTTGCAGGTGACATGCCTACTGGTCCTCCTCTTCATTACTATCAAATATTATCATATTATCTCAAACAGTATGGGAGTTATGGACTGCACAAGATTTGGGCTTCAGGGGAGACAACTACATAATGAAGAAAGTGAGTGTTGTCTCTCTTGCACACGACATGCCTACTGGTCCTCTTCATTTCTACCAAACATTATCAAAATATGTCTAAGGGTATCAAAGTTATGGAGTGCACAATATTTTGGCTTCAGGGTAGATAACTACATAATGAAGAAAGTGAGAGTTGGCTCTCCTGCACAAGACACGCCTACTGGTCCTCCTCTTCATTTCTATCAAATATTATCATATTACCTCAAACAGTATGGGAGTTATTGCCTGCATAAGATTTTAGCTGCAGGGGAGATAACAAAGACAGTGAGAGTTGTCTCTCTTGCATGTGACATGCTTACTGGTCCTCCTCTTCATTCATACCAAATATTACCAAAATTTGTCTAAGGGTATCAAAGTTATGGAATGCACAAGGATGAGTACAATTTCTGCTTCAGGGCAGATAACTACATAACTAGAGGCCCAAATCGCTCACCTGGATTAGGCTGGTCATGATATGTTACACTGTGCTATGGTGGCCATCTTTGCTATCAGATCCGATTGCCTTTAGCAATTCAGAATCTGACGTTGTTTGAAGAGTGTCAAGACTGCCACTATGGCCACCATCTCAGATACTGGAACTGAATGATACAGCAATTCTGAAACTCCATGTCACCCCGATGCCTCCCATCAAGTTTCGCCTCAACCTGACTTACTGTTTGGGAGGAGATATGGTTTGAAGAATTTCAAGATGGCAGCCATCTTGGACATTGGAATAGATGGACTTTAGCAAATCTGAATTTCCATAACACCCCAATGCATCCCTTCATGTTTAAGCTCAATCAGACTTACCGTTCTGTAGCAGATGTGATATGAAAATTTTCAAGACGGCTGTCATGGTGGCCATCTTGGATATCAGAACAGAACCATTTTAGCAATCCTAAATCTCCATGATGCCCTGATGCCTTCCACTGTTTCCATTCGATACGATTTACTGTTTGGGAGCAGATAACAACTGAAGACTTTCAAGATGGCCAGAAGAGATGTTGTTTGAAAATTTTCAAGATGGCTGATATGGCAGCCATCTTGGATATTGGAATGGAATGATTTTAGCAATTCTTAATCTCCATGTGGCCCCAATGCCTCCCACCAAGTTTGGGCTCAATCTGACTTAGGGTTCGGAAGCAGATGTGGTTTCAAGATTTTCAAGATGGCCGCCCAAGTAGCCATCTTGGATAGCCAAACGGAAAGGTTTAAGCAATTCTGAATCTCTATGTTGCTCTAATGCTTCCCATCAAGTTTCCGCTCAATCCAACTTACAGTTTGGGAGGAGATGTCATTTGAAGAATTCAATATGGCTGCCATGGCAGCCATCTTTGATATCAGAATATAAATTTTTTAGCAATTCTGAATCTCTATGTCGCTCCGATGCCTCCTATCAAGTTTTGGCTCAATCTGACCTACGGTTTGAGAGGAGATGTCATTTGAAGAATTTCAAGATGGCCGCCATGGCAGCTATCTTGGCAACTGGAATGGAATGGTTTTAGCAATTCTGAATCTCTGTGTCACTAATGCTTCCCATCAAGTTTTGGCTCAATCCAACTTAAGGTTTGGGAGGAGATGTCGTCTGAAGAATTTCAAGATGGCCACCATGGCAGCCATCTTGATTATCGGAACGGAACGATTTTAGCAATTCTGAATCTCTCTAACACTCCAATAGTTTTGGCTCAACCTGACTTACAGTTTGGGAGGAGATGTCGTTTGAAGAATTTCAAGATGGCCACCATGGCGGCCATTTTGGATATCGTAATGGATCGATTTTAGCAATTCTGAATCTTTGTGTCACTGTGATGCTTCCCATCAAGTTTCAGCTCAACCGGACTTACGGTTTAGAAGGATATGTCGTTTGCAGAATTTTATGATGGCCGCCATGGCGGCCATCTTCCATACTGGAACGGAACGATTTTAGGAATTCTGAATCTCTGTAACACTCCAATGCCTCCCATCAAGTTTCAGCTCAATCAGACTTACAGTTTGGGAGGAGATGTTGTTTGAAGAATTTCAAAATGGCCGTCACGGCGGCCATCTTTGATATTGTAACGGAACGATTTTACCAATTCTGAATCTCCATGTTGCCACATTGCCTCCCACTGTTTCACCTCAATCCGACTTACCATTCAGGAGGAGATTTCAAAAACATGAAAGGTTAACGACAGACAGACGGATGACAGACAACATGCCACGGCATAAGCAGACCTGGAGCAAAGCTCCAGGTGAGCTAATAAATAAAGTGGGAGATGTCTCTCTTGCACGTGACATGCCTACTGGTCATCCTCTTCATCCCTGCCAAATATTATCAAATTATCTCAAACAATATGGGAGTTATGGCCTGCATAAGATTTCAGCTTCAGGGGAGATAACTGCATAATGAAGACAGTGAGAGTTGTCTCTCTTGCACGCCACTGGCCTACAGGTCCTCTTCTTCATTCCCACTAAATATTACCAAAATATGTCTAAGGGTATCAAAGTTATGGAGCGCACAAGGATGAGTCTACAATTACTGCTTCAGGGGAGATAACTACATAATGATGTGAGTGTTGTCTCTCTTGCATGTGACACACCTACTGGTCCTCCTCTTTATCCTTACCAAATATTATATTATCAAATTATCTCAAACAGTATGGGAATTATGGCCTGCGCAAGATTTCGGCTTCAGGGGAGATAACTACATAACGAAGACAGTAAGAGTTGTCTCTCTTGCATGCAACATGCCTACTGGTCCCCCCCTTCGTTCCTAGCAAATATTACCAAAATATGTCTAAGGGTGTCAAAGTTATGGAGCACACAAGGACGAGTCTACAATTTCTGCTTCAGGGGAGATAACTACATAATGAATACAGTGAGAGTTGTCTCTCTTGCACGTGACACACCTACTGGTCCTCCTCTTCATCCCTACCAAATATTATCAAATTATCTCAAACAGTATGGGAGTTATGGCCTGCACAAAATTTCGGCTTCAAGGGAGATAACTACATTACAAGATAGTGAGAGTCATCTCTCTTGCACACTACACACCTACTGGTCCTCCTCTACATTCCTACCAAATATTATTGAAATATGTCTAAGGGTGTCAAAGTTATGGAGTGCACAAGGATGCGTCTACGGACGGACGGAAGGATGGACGAACCCATGAAATGGGGGTTATGTGATGGCTATTTTAAGTGACGTTTCTCCAAATTTTTACATGACTTTTCAAATGTTCTAATGAAATGGTAGTTATGAGATATTGTCCAAATTTAAAGTGACCCATTAAAACTTTGATTGTAAATCAGTGATTTTTTTACCTGCGCATCCCGAGTCCCGTACTCACATTTTTGCTTTGGGACTCACATTTTAAATCTCAGCGAGTCCCAGGACTCACAAAGTTATAGAAGAAAATTCTGTAATGGACGCAATAATTTTCTAGTAGGACTCACTTTATACAGCCCAAGCAAGTGCTGGGACGCATAGGTATAAAATTGTAAATAAATCACTGGTAAATACAGACATAATAAGTCAAGTGCATTGATACTATTATTTAAATCAATGGTCACTTAAATTATTGAATGGATCACAGTCACATAAATGCATGAACAGGAGCCACATAAGAACCTTAAGTCACATATTTTTTTTAGACAAGCATCATATAAATTATTGACGGATGTCCATATGAAGGACAAAGATACCTATATGATTTATGTGACTCTTCTCCATTGGTGGAGTAGTTACATAACATGTATTTCGGCATGAACAACAAAAAGCTTTTTAAGTGACGGTCACTTAAAAAGAAACAGTCACCTTGACCTTTAGATCTGTGACCTTGACCTTTAGGTCAAAAGCAGGGGTGGGGGTACTGCCAAATAAAATTCTGGACCAATATCTTTTATCAAACCAAATATACAGTGAATCCATGCAAGGATTTAGAAATTAAGAGATCTTAAAAACTTTGACACAAAACTTCAACATAAAATTTCTAAGTCTGTGACCTTGACTTCCAGGTCATTAGCAGGGGTGGGGATAGTGCCAAATAAAATTTTGGATCAATATCTATAATCATGCCAATATACAGTAAATCCATACAAGGATTTAGAAATTAAGAGATCTTTAAATTTAAACTTTAACACAAAACTTTAACATAAATTTCTAAGTCCGTGACCTTGATCCTTAGATCAAAAGCAGGGGTTTGGGTAGTGCCAAATAAAATTTTGGACCAATATCTATTATCATACCAAATATACAGTGAATCCATACAAGAATTAAGAAACTAGACAAAGTGCCCAGTGGGGCACGTATACCTCCGACCAGAGCTACTGCCACTTTTTAAAAGAGCACAAAGTATGTAGCTTTGACTCTGGAGATGGCAGTTGTATGCTATATGTCATAACATTGAAAGAATTCAATCACACATAATGTGAAGCCCTTGACCTCAAAGGTCAGGAACAGGTGCAGGGATTGAGCTAATTAAAACTTTAGCCCAATAACTACCATGGTAGACCAGTGAAATCAATCAGTCTTTATAATATAAGCGAAATTGACATTTGTATGAAAATTCTGTTGTCTTGACTTAAAAGCCATATCCCAGCTTGGGGATGGTGCCGAGAAAAACTTTAGACCTACATATACCTCATGCTTAATATTAATGAAACCAATGAAAGGGTCTTCATAATATAGCTATATAAATTTTTTATGAAAATTTTAACGTAACCTGCCTACTCAATGTCCCCTACATATCGGTAAGGTATCACACAAATTTCTTAAAGAATTTTTAGAGTTATTGCCTACACAAGATTTAAATAACCAAGGGCAAAAACTGCAGAATGGAGTCGGTTAGAGTGTCATTCTTGTATGTGATATGCCTACTCAATGTCCTCTACATACTGGTAAAGTATCATGAAAATATCTTAATGTGTTTTAAAGTTATGGTTTGCACAAAATCTTTACAATTTCGGAGACAAGGGGATGTAACTCATAGACCAAGTCAGTTAGAGTTGTCTTTCATGTACCTGACACCCCTACCAAATGCCCTCTACAACCTGATAGAGTTTCATGAAAATAGCTCAAAGGGTATTTAGGAGTTATGGTGTGCACAATAATGCATTTATGGACAGATGGATGGATGGACGGATGGATTCCATGCTGATAGCTATATCCCCTAAACCTATCAGTAGGTGGATAACGAAATTCAACAAAAGGTCTTGATGGTATAGCTGATAACTTAGATGCAAATTTGTTTACTTTTATATGAAATTTCTAAGTCTGTGACCTTGACCTCAAGGTCATACCCCGGGATGGAGATCATGCTGAGTAAAACTCTAGACCTATATCTACCAACATGTAAAATATAAATGAAATTCCTTAAAGGGTCTTGATGGTATAGCTATATAAACATAAAGATAAACACAAAAATTTTGACTTTTTTAAGAAAATTCTAAGTCTGTGACCTTGACCCCAAGGTTATCCCTCGGGGTAGGATTGGTGCTGATAAAAGTTAAGCTCTATATCTACCAGGACAAATATGAATGAAATCTATCAAAGGGTCTTCATAATATAAGGTCTTATAAACTTTAACGTAAAAACTTTGACCCTAAGACAAAAATAAAGTATGAATGAATAATGCTTCAACGGACGGACAGACAGAGGAACAGATTCCTTGCTGATAGCTATATCCACTCAACCTTTCAGTTAGGGGGTAATGAAATTTAACAAAAGGTCTTGATGATATGGCTATATAAACTTAAAAGCAAAAATTTTTACTTTTATATGAAAATTCTAAGTTTGTGACCTTGACCTCAGTCACACCCGGGGTGGGGATCATGCTGAATAAGACTCTAGGCCGATATCTACCAACATGTCAAATATAAATGAAATTCCTCAAGGGTCTTGATAATATAGCTACAGTATATAAACTTAAACACAAAAAAACTTTGACTTTTTTATGAAAATTCCAAGTCCATGATCTTGACCCTAAGGTCACCTTAGAGGTGGTGATGGTGCTGATAAAAACTTTAGACCTATATCTACCATCATGCCAAATATGAATGAAATCCATCAAAGGGTCTTCAATATATGAGGTCTTATAAACTTTAACGCAAAAACTTTGACCTTGTGACGGAAAGAAGATCGAATGAACGTACGAATGAACAGACGAAGAGAAAAGTGAAAACTATATAACCCCACACACTTTGTATGTTGGGGGTATAATTAAGAGATCTCAAAAACTTTGACACAAAACTTTAACTTAAAATATCTAAGTCTGTGACCTTGACCTCCAGGTCAAAAGCAGGGGTGGGGATAGTGCCGAATAAAATTTTGGATCAATATCTATAATCATGCCAAATATACAGTAAATCCAGACAAGGATTTAGAAATTAAGAGATCTTAAAATCTTTAACACAAAACTTTAACATAAAATTTCTGTCTGTGAACATGACCTATAGGTCATGAGCAAGATGTGGATAGGGCTCAATAAAATTTTGGACAAACATCTATAATTATACTAAATATAATTATAAACTAAATCAATCTGAGGATTTAGAAAATATGAGGTCTTAAAAACTTTGACGTAAAACTTTAACTTTTTTGTTAACGCTGACGCCAACGCCAACACTGATGCCAATGCCTGGGGTATACATAGTGCAATAGTTCTTCCTGTACTTTTGTACAGGCGAGCTAAAATGTCAGGTTAGAACAATCCTAAATAGGAAAATAATATAAATAAACTTGTAATTCTTTTTGAGCCATAAAGACTCTTTTGTCCTTCCATAACCGCATAATTGATTTTTGTTTATTTTTAGCATTAGAAACAACCCCTGTAGCTCAGTGGGCAAAGCACTCCCTTCCTACGTAGAAGGTTGCAGGTTCGAAACCCAGACCCTTTTTTTTTGGTTACTGAATCAGTCCTGTTCCTTTTTTTTTTCATTTTTTTTTTGGATATTTTTCTTATTTCTCCATGAAAACATTTGTTGTGGTACTCAGAAGTGCCTCTCCGAGGTGCTTCTAATGAGTACCCACAACGTATGTTTTTGTGGAGAAATAAGAAAAATATTAACCTGATACCCACTCTTATCTAGGCCTATGTACAGTATATATCAGGTATGACTCAGATTCATTCAACATGAATTAATACAACTAAAGATGTACACGAACCAGTGAAAAAAAAGGGAAAAATATGTAAGTACATGTACAGTCAAACCTGTGTTAGTGGTCACCTCTATTAAGCAGCCAACCTGTATTAAGCAGCCAGAATAAAGTTGCCCGAAAATTCATAGACTTATATATTTGAACTGTATTAAGCAGCCACCTGCCTTCAGCAGCCACATTTTAAGCTTCCCATGGGTGGCTGCTTAAAACAGGTTTGACTGTATTATCCTTTCCCACCCCATCCTACCCTGTTAAATTAAGATGCTATGCCCATTTCTAATTTCCAGCCAATCAGATTACTTGATCCGTGTTTTTCACATATTTAATGACATACAGTGCAGATCCAGATCAGTTGGCTTCTTCAGATCTAGATCTACACTGTTTGCTAAGACAGGGCATGTCGTGTTTAGCAAGAGAAGGGTTAAAATTAAAATGCTTTCATCTTAGTAGAACAAACACTGCAAGACTCTGCTTGCTGGGACCTTTTGGAGAAGTCAGCACAGATTACCTCTACATCTTTAATTGCAGCTGGACATATTTCATAAAGTTAAAAAATCAAAAACTTCACCTCAGAAACATAATGGCGAAAAATATTTAAATCCTGGTTACTGACCTCTTGGTAAGTTTTAAACAACCCTCTAGTAATATTACATCATCACAAAACATGCCTATATAGTTTTGACCCCCTCAAACCCCAATTTTCATATACTAAAACTGGGGTTTACAGGGGTATACATTAGTTTTCTTATTTCTGCTCAAAAACATAGATTGCGGGTACTTGATAGAACCACCTACCCACAATGTATGTTTCAAGTAGAAAAATAAAGATATCAGTGTTTTTTATCTAAAATTTTTCAGTTTTTGGAGGTGAAATTTTCTATATATTTGAATAGGCGTGTTTTCATAATGTGGTGCCTAGATCAGTCTGCAGTTTATCACTTTCAAATATCATACTTAAATCCTGCTTTTTTTTTTACATTTTTGAAAAAATGTATTTAAAATCCAACACAGTATACATCTTTATAGAAGATTTCAGATTTGTCAACATCATACATTGTAGATGTATGATAAGGGAGGGTGTCCGGTAAATATTTTTCTTATTTCTCCACGAAAATGAAGTTTTTTAAAAGTAAAACATATTTTAACTATCAATACTTAACCTATAGATAATGTGCTATTCCATTCTGTTTTTCACACCTTCCACAGAAAAAACGACTTTTCAGTTGTAGTCTTAAACCAGAAGGTCCCTTAGGCAGTTACCTGTATGATGTAACTCTTCCTGCTTAATAGATCACGTGTCAGTTTCTTTGATGTGTAAAACAAAAGACACAATTAGGAGAGAGAAGTGCAGGAGGTGAGGAGGGATCATTTTTAATTATCTATAGGTTAAGTATTGATAGTTAAAATATGTTTTACTTTTAAAAAAATTCATTTTAACTGCACAATACATTAACCTACAGCTAATGTGCTAGAATTTGCAGAATCGGAGGGACGTGCTCTCCTAATTCCAACACAAAATAAATTGTATCCCGCAACTTCTGGTTTAAGACTCGGGAAACTCTAAGGAATCAGATACATTCTAGCTCTATATTTAATAGAAAGAATGATCTAGATTCACAATATAACATACCTTTAAGGTGTTAGGGTCTTACTACCTTGTATGTTAATAGTAGACTCTAGAGGATGCAAGTTCCCAAGCCTCAGGGACCAAATTATTGCTCCCCCACCCCCCCCCATCCCACCTCTTTCCTTTTGGGGAAACAACTATTGGCCCCAAAAAGAATAATGAGTCATTAAGACATAACCTCGATATTCCATTTGCAATGAAAGCTCAGGAATATTGTTTGGAAATATGTTTGAAACAAAACTTGTCAAGCAGAAGTCTAGACAATAAGCTGTCTATCTTAGAGGCACAATTTAAATAAGGAAATGTCTTCTCGGTCGAGTTTCCTATAGATAATCTACATATCTTGAGATTTTCTGATTATTTCTAGATATGTAAAAATTATCTAATTGTAATAGTCTAAGCTATTAGAATTATGATCTAATTAAAGTCTGTTTAATTGGAGTGATAGGACAGTTTTGGATAAAACAGACCATAAACTTAAAATAACCATAATGTTGTATAATTATTCCCTTTTGATTTAAATTAAACAAGAGGCCCACAGGCCACGGGTCGCTCACCTGAGTGACATAGCTACTGCAGATATGCAGATGTTATGCAACATTTTTCCAATCCTGTCATCCCAACTAATGAAAAGATCATCATTTAAGCAGTTCTTAATTTTGAAGAAGAATATATATGGCATGCCAGTCAATGAAGCGTGATCATTTGAACAAACTCTAAATGGCGGCCAGCTTGGATTTACGATCGGCACGATTTTAGCTATTTTTGATCTACGAGTTACTCCAATGCTTCCTACCAAGTTTCGAGTCAACTGGCCTTTCGGTTCAAAAGAAGAAGCGAAAAATAGATTTTCAAGATGGCTGCCATGGCGGCCATCTTGGATATCGGATTGGCACGATTTTAGCTATTTTTCATATACAAGTCACCCCAATGTCTCCTAACAAGTTTGGAGTCAATTGGCCTTTCGGTGCAGGAGAAGAAGCTAAATATAGATTTTCAAGATCGCGGCCATGGTGGCCATCTGGGATTTTGGATTAGAACGATTTTAGCTATTTTTGATCTACAAGTCACCCAAATGCTTCCTACTAAGTTTCGAGTCAATTGACTTTTGGGTTTAGGAGAAGAAGCGAAATATAAATTTTCAAGACAGCCGCCATGGTGGCCATCTTTGATTTATGATCGGCATGATTTTAGCTATTTTTGATCTACAAGTCACCCAAATGCTTCCTACCAAGTTTCGAGTCAACTGGCCTTTCGGTTCAGGAGAAAAAGAGAAAAATAGATTTTCAAGATGGCTGCCATGGCGCCCATCCTGGATTTCCGATCGGCACGATTTTAGCTATTTTTGATCTACAAGTCACCCAAATGCTTCCTACTAAGTTTCGAGTCAATTGACTTTTGGGTTTAGGAGAAGAAGCGAAATATAGATTTTCAAGACAGCCGCCATGGTGGCCATCTTTGATTTACGATCGGCATGATTTTAGCTATTTTTGATCTACAAGTCACCCAAATGCTTCCTACCAAGTTTCGAGTCAACTGGCCTTTCGGTTCAGGAGAAAAAGAGAAAAATAGATTTTCAAGATGGCTGCCATGGCGCCCATCCTGGATTTCCGATCGGCACGATTTTAGCTATTTTTGATCTACAAGTCACCCAGATGCTTCATAGCAAGTTTGGAGTCAATTGGCCTTTCGGTTCAGGAGAAGAAGCGAAAAATAGATTTTCCGATTTTAGCTATTTTTGATCTACAAGTCACCCTGATGCTTCATAGCAAGTTTTGAGTCAATTGGCCTTTCAATTCAGGAGAAGAAGCGAAAAATAGATTTTCAAGATGGCGGCCATGGCGGCCATCTTGGATTTCCTAACGGCACGATTTTAGCTATTTTTGATCTACAAGTCACCCTGATGCTTCCCAGCAAGTATGTCCAGAGTCAATTGGCCTTTCCGTTCAGGAGAAGAAGCGAAAAATAGCTTTTCAAGATGGCTGCCATGGCGGCCTTCTTGGATTTCCGATCAGCACGATTTTAGCTATTTTTGATCTACAAGTCACCCTAATGCTTCCTAGCAAGTTTGGAGTCAATTGGCCTTTCGGTTCAGGAGAAGAAGCGAAAAATATATTTTCAAGATGGCGGCCATGGCGGCCATCTTGGATTTCCGATCGGCACGATTTTAGCTACTTTTGATCTACAAGTCACCCTGATGCTTCCTAGCAAGTTTGGAGTCAATTGGCCTTTCCGTTCAGGAGAAGATGCGAAAAATAGATTTTCAAGATGGTGGCCATGGCGGCCATCTTGGATTTCCTAGAAAGAATGTAATCGGGCGACAAACATTCTCTAGAAATATTATTCAATAATACTGATTTATCATCTCTAAACTATTTATTAAGCAAGGAATAACTAAACATATAACTTGTTATAAAATTACTGCCCGGAATTTTATAGATAAATATTCAATAGAATTGAATATGTATAGTGTAAAAAACCTACTTCTGACGAATCGATAATTCCTGAAATACCCAATCGCGTGGTCGTATAGGAATTCAGGAAGAAATATATATATACTCTCGAGATCTATGCGTAAGCCATATATAGTTATAATTATAGAAGTGTAACCACGATCCCTAATGCAAGGATTAAACATGTATAAATTTGAAATAATATAGGTAATTATTATTAATTTAAAGTCATATAGGTTTAAGATATAATTTGTTCCATCTTTAACCAATATGCAAGAACAGTACTCATTATTTCTGTATTCGCAGGTAGAAATGAGTTCTTAGTAATCAAATTTTTTTTTTTTTGTCGAAATAAAAGTAATGGGAGCTGAATGGATGTGTCTCCCTGAACTGAATCGAAGGATAGTATCCATTCTAAACAAACTAGAGCTTGTCTTTAGCTTAGCTTAATAAGCGCAGAGTTGAACTACTTCCAAGTATTCAAATAGTCGTTACACGCTGAATACTGAAATGCTGTTAAAATTGTTTAGGAAAATTTTTATCTGTAACGTAACGTGACGGGTCCATAATATTAGTAAGATTTAGACCTGGAATGTAGCGAGAAAGGTCAATCTAAACATAAAAGCAAGTTCAGCATGTTAATTAATGAAGATAGATATATAAAAATCGGTTATTATATATCATCTCCAAATATTGTCAAATAATCTTAATGGTATAAAACGTAAATGCTAACTGAAAGTTCATTTACCGAATGAATGTATAATCGGAAAACTTCCAGTATGTTCAAAATCGTATCACGAAATAGTAAGATCTGACCGGAAACGTAGGTCACTTACTACGTTGTGAAGTTAATATAAACGAACTCTATATTATAAATTGAGACAGTGCATTTCATGATCCATCGAAACGTCTTGAAATGACTTATCGTATCTAAAGTATAATTCTCCAGCTTCGGAAATGATATTTATTTATATATGAATCTTTATCTTTAAGCGAACGGTATATCAAGATAGTATTCTTTCCATTACTCGCAAACAGAACTTGAATTCTTATAGCAAGAAGAACTGTTGATCCCTTTAACGAATGTAATCATAAAAGGGTATAGAGATAATGAAATGTTTTTTACTTCATTAGTGAATGGTAATTAAATATGTTTTCCCCATTGTCTAAACCTACAACATTTACAGTAGGACAAGGGAATGATTAATTTGAATATAATTGTATCTGCTATTTTGAGGTAAACTATTCGTTACGTTAATTACCATCTAAGCATTTTATATAAATATTTTGCCCATTGTCTTAACCTTAAACGTACAGAGTAGGACAAAGAGATGATTAATTTGAATATAATTATATCTGCTATTTTGAGGTAAACTATCATTACATTAATTACCCCCTAAGCATTTTATATACATGTATATAAGATCTATACCTTCGAAGTGTTTAGACCTAAGAAATAATTGACTGTGACGGTTTCTGAACGATTACAAAGCCAATTAATTAATTAAGTAGACATACAGTATATAATATGAAATTTAGGCAATAATAATCAGTCATGTACTGGGTAAATTAATGCCTTTACTGAATATCTAGCCATTTGTCTATTCCAAGGGTCCGAGCATACTTTGATTGACATGGACTCTTGTTATAAGTGTAAACAGTAGAGGCTTAGAGCTAGTCGAAGCAAACTATTCCTCAATAACAGATAACGTAGACCTATACTATACGTAGATTAGGTCTAGCTGTTTATAAGTTTCACACCTTCCTTAAATAATTTTTGATCGTAATCATAGTAAAATTATTGTTCCCAGATGAAGAATCTTCAGCGTAATAAATTCTATAACTGAGACAAATTTATCTGGAACATTACTATCGTAGTCTTAGATGATCCAGAAGGAAAATGAAAGGCACAGTAAAGAGCGTATTGAATTATATATGCCTTAATATATGATTTTCTTCTTATTAATTATTTTATTCCAGAGTTCAGACAGCGCACGACTGACCTAGACTCTTTATATAATTAATCAACAGATCAATTCCTAATTAGTAAGGATCAGTTATCTAATTCGTCTAGATTTTTGATACTTTATGAATGTAATATTAATAGAAAGCAGAGAGGATTGACTGCTGCTTTCTATATCTAACTTATTCCCTGGACTGCATGCTGATACACATCGTTAGCATGTAGAAAAAACTTGGGAGGATAGAAGAAATAATTAGATTCCATGTATATTTTTCTTCTTTGAAAATAACAATAATTTTATGGAATTCACCTTTGCCTTGGAGCCGAATAAGGTGAATACCTAAGAAGTTAATCTCTTTCTAGCGAATAAAGGCAGAGAGAAGTTATTTTAAATATAGATAGAAGCACCTGCTATACTTAGTCAATGAATTGCAAATTTGATCGTAACATATAATTCTTAATTCATTTGCCAAGAATAAATATATATATATATATCTAGAATTCTAAGTCTAATTCAGAAATGACTGGACAGAATTCTACGATATAAGAGGCTACTAGGTATTCGAACCCATCGCTGTCATTCTATAACCTGTAACCCAAGGTTTGACTTGTTTATGATGCTCTATGAGCAGTAATATGTTGTTTGAGGACTAGTGACTACTAGTTGGTCACTAGTAATCCGACATAATGACCGGACACTAGTCTACGTAACTACTGCCCGCTGAAATACTCTAAAATTGGATGTTAATCTCTTTCTAGCTAATGACAGAGAAAAAACAAACGTAAGTTAATTTAAAATATTAATAAAGAATTTCACTCCTATAATAAGTCAATGAATTATTTAAAATTCTAAGTCTAATTCCGGAAAGACTGGATAGAATTCTATATATAAATGGTTACTAGGTATTCGAACCAAACACTGTCATTTTATAACCTATATCCATTGACTTGACTTGTCTATAAAGCTCGATTGTTCGGGGACTAGTGACTGTTACCCAGTCACTAGACTGTTACCCAGTCACTAGTAATCCGACACAATGACTGGACACTAGAACTCATTGCCCAGTAGATGTCACTAGTAATTCAATACAATGACTGGATACTAGTACTCATAACTATTTCCCAGTGGTATACACTAGTAACTGGACATATGACCAGACACTAGTACTCGTAATTGTTTGCCCGGTGAAGTCACTAATAATTCGACACAATGACCGGACACTAGTACTCGTAACTGTTGCCCGGTAGGAGTCACTAATACGAGGGATGTTCGAAATGAATTGCTTATTGTCCTCTAGCTCGATATCCACGTGGGGCACGATAAAAACCAATACATACCTGTATAGGGTTATTCAATATCTACACAATGGTGTATAAATGTACATGTTAGACTAAGTGTAAGACATAAAATTTGCCATTTGAATACACGCAGTCATTGACCACTGCAGTAAAAATGGTTGGTAGAAGCGTCGACAAAAAAGATGAAATATGGGCTTACATCAAAGCTCGCTCAAAACTTGGTTGTTCTTTGAAGAAGCTGATGACTGAAATTTCTACTGCTTTTGGACCTTCTTGTGTGTCTTATGACACAGTTCAGCGATGGAAAAAGAAATTTGAGTCTGGTGTAGAGTCCATCAAAAATGCACCGAAATCAGGTAGGCCAAAATCTGCATCTCGTAAAGAAATTGTTTCCAAAATAAAGGAAATCATTGAAGGAGATGCCAGATTTACAGTTCGTGATATTGCACGAAAGGTAGGCATATCACTTTCAATGGTTCACCTTATTTTGAAGAAGCATTTGAAAGTCAGAAAGATTTCTGCTAGATGGGTGCCACATCTGTTGACTGACGAGCAAAAGAGGCAAGGGGTTAAAGTGGCCAAGAAGCTGCTTCAAATGTTTCCAAAATATGACAATAAGCAGTGTTTGCCAATGTCGTCACAGGTGATGAAACTGGGTCCATTATTTTGAGCCCGTCAGAAAGGTTAGCAATAAGATCTGGGCCACTAAACACAGCAAACGCCCAATAATTGCCAAACGTTCTTTGAGTACAAAGAAGGTTTTGTATGCAATCTTCTTCTCTGGTGAAGGAGTCGCAATAAAAATGCCAGTGAAAAAGGGCAAAAGCATCACCGGAAAGTACTACAAAGATGTAGTACTGAAGAAACTGAAAAAGTATTATCAGAAACGACGCCCTGCCACTGGTTTTAAACATGTCCGTCTTCTACATGACAATGCCCCAGCTCATACCTCCGCAATAGTTACGGTGTTTTTGAAGAAAGAAAAAGTAACTGTTTTGCCTCACCCCCCGTATTCCCCAGACCTTGCCCCATGTGATTTCATTTTGTTTCCGAAATTGAAAGCATTCCTTGCTGGGCGGAAATACCAGTCCCGACAGGCACTTGGATCTTTGTTTGTTTGTGTTGAGGTTTTACGGCCCAGTCAACCCAATGGGGTCATGTCGAGTGCGGTCAGTTTACCTAACCACACGTTTACTGGGCAGACTTAATCCTCTAAGCGGTTCACCAGTATTGTGCACATTCTTTCGCCAGAAACTGACAACTGCCCTTCTTGAATCAGCGGAAGGGAGCGAATGACCATAGAAAATATTTCATGATCAATCTCCACGAAAGATTGATTGTGTAGGGGTTTAACGACATGTCAACCCTTGAGGGTCATTTTGTGTCGTCTCCCAGAGAAAGGGAGAAAAGAGATAGAAGAGAGAGTAGAGGAGATGAAAGAGAGGGACAGGGAAGAAAGAGGAACAGGAATGAAAGTGAAGAAATAGAAGAAATAAAAACATTCCCCCTCTACCCTTACCCACTACAAGGATAGCAGGCCTTGCCCAACTGTAAGCCAATATCAGTTGGACGCCCCGGTGTCTCCACGAAAGAATGTTGCCGACCTCGGCAGGGGTTGAACACGCGACCTCCTGGTCTCCAGTCGGACGGCGCATCCAACTGAGCCACCGAGGCCGGCGCACTTGGATCTGCCATTCATCAGTACCTTATTACTGTGCCCAAATCAACGTACCGTGACGCCTTCAAGAAGTGGATACATCGGCTGAAACTTTGCATTTCTAGCCACGGGGAGTACTTCGAGGGCATGAAATGAGTACTTATAAAGAACTTTTGGGCTAACTTGAAATTTGAAGTCTCCAGATAGAAATAAGCAATACATTTCGAACATCCCTCGTAATGCAACACAATGATCGGACACTAGTACTCGTAACTGTTGCCTGGTAGGAGTAACTAGTAATCCGTCACAATGACCGGACACTAGTACCCGTGCATAATTGACTGGATGATAAATGCCCGGTGATTTTATCCCTGCCTGGATGCCCGGTGACTGGATGACCGGTGACTGGTAAGGAATGCCTGGTGATTTTATCCATGCCTGGATGCCCGGTGACTGGTGCCTGGTGAAGCTGATAATGAATGACCAGTGACTGGTGACTGGTGCCTGGTGGACAGACTTATTTTGGATACTTAAGCATCCATAAGATGCCACCTTGATGGGTCTTACGCCGGCAGTATAGCCATATGGGGTGGGACTCCCATCAGTAAAGAATTGTCGTATAACCCATAAGGGTTGACAAGTTCTTTACTAATCAGCTTCTCCACCATAGAAATCTTCGCCAACTCATAGTTCTCTGCAAGATATCCAGTAATAGTCCAGGTATAGCATGTCGCATCGCTGAATAACCTGGAACAAAAAGAAACAAGTTAAAATTTTTTATATAAGAACACGACTTCCAAACCGACCGCACATGAGCGTTGTGTCGATTATAGTGAGAGTCTCGAAAACGGATGTCGTGAAGAGCCAGTCAATAAATACAAGAAATCTACAATCGAAATTTTCAAATAATAACATGGATAGTGAAAGGAGTGATAAAGAAACAAAAGAAACACAAGGATACAGAAAACGAAATAATCCAAATTTCTTTCACAGGTAAAAAATCCTTGTTGATTTTCTTTGTCCACAGAAAAGAAACTGGCACGTGATCTATTAAGCGGGAAGAGTTACGTCATACAGGTAACTGCCTAAGGGACCTTCTGGTTTAAGACCAAGACTGAAAGGTCGTTTTTTCTGTGGAAGGTGTGAAAAACAGAATGGAATAGCACATTATCTACCGGTTAATGTATTGTGCAGTTATATGTTGTGGGTACTCATTAGAAGAGCATGGCGAGGCGCTTCTAATGAGTATCCACAACATGTTTTCGTAACAAAAATATCAATACTTTTGGATTGAAAAAAAAGCGCCTTAACTAGTGCTATGAACATTCTATATCATCGCTGCTTATCTCCAAGGCCCAACACCGTGTTGTGAAAAGAACATCTTAAGGAGATATTCCGGAGGTGGTTGTCACAATGTGGAGAGTCAGTTTATTTAAGTGGCATTGACGGGTGGGTTTCAGCTGAACTAAGGCAGATATTTTGGCATGATCACTGATATCCAAATCGTGCAATGTAATTCAACCTTTTATTTAGTCTCCCATATAAGCGGACCTGAATTGCAGTCCTTTAAGGGAATACGGAACAAAAATAATTCCTCCCACCCCCCCCAGCTGCCCCCCATGAAAGGGTCATCAGATTTTCAGTTTAGGTGACAGGCATGTAAAACTCCAGTTCTTGGAGAGATTATAAATCTGGTTAAATACATCACTGTTTCAGTGAAGGTTTAATATGTTACTGTGTAGGTCAAAAGAAAATAGATCACGTTCTTTTACCATTGCACAGAAACTAGGTATTTTATTGAAGAGAAGCAGGGGCAAGTGAAGGGATAGGTGGTGACTGAGAAGACAATGGTTTTTTTCAACATTGTATTTCTTACTACCAGTCGCATTTTATGTAAGATTACTGATCCAGTTACAGCAAATGTGTTCCTAAAGCCTTTTTTTTTTTTTTCAATTCTAGTGCCATTATTACCTTTTTTCTTTCTTTCTTGTTGATAAACCAAGGTCTTCTCAATCACCACCTATCTCTTTCCTTGCCATCGCCTTCTTTACTCACCATGTCAATAAAATGCTTAGTTTCTGTGCAATGGTGAAAGACATTACGAAAACACGGTTATTCAAATATATCGAAAATTTCACCACAAAAAAACTGAAAGTTTTCAGATAAAAATTCTGATATTTTTCATATTTCTGCTCAAAACATAGATTGTGGGTACTCGTTAGAACCGCCTCAATGAGGCAGTTCTAACGAGTACCCACAATCTAAGTTTTGAGCAGAAATATGAAAAATAATGTATACCCCTGTAAACCCCAGTTTTACTACATAAAAGTGGGGTTTAAGGGGGTCAAAATTGTATAGGTATGTTTTCATGATGATACAATATATTTTCTTTTGAACTATACAGTAACATGTTAAACCTTCACTTTCACTGAAACAGTGATGTATTTAAACAGAGATACATGTAACTGATTTTGGCTATTGGCGATAGTGCCAAAATGTCAGCCTTATTTCAATTGACACTCACCTTCAACGCTTCCTAAACTGATTCTCTGCAACCATCTCTGAAAGATCTCTTTAAGATTTTCTTTTCACAACACAGTGTTGGGCATTTGGAGATAAAAAGCATTATATAATCAAAAGAACATTATGCAAGTATCATGACGTATCATAATGATCATCAGTATCACGATACTGTATCATTTAAAAAAAATATTGCAATATAGTGATGCATCAATGATACTGCTCTAGCTCTGTACCAGACACAGTCTTGGAGCTTATATTGCCACCAAATATCACAGGGCCAGAAAACAGCCATAACAGGGATCTAACCAAGAATGTTTATTGTCCTGATGCTCAAATGACTGAGCTATCCGGGTGCCAATGTCATATACAGATAATTCAGGGCCCAGTTGTTCAAAGCTAACGACATCGTTAGTTAACGATTCGTTAAAATTTACATCGAGTGATACGCAGATATGCTGAAATTTTCTGCTGAAAAAATGTGAGTAGCTTTTGCAGTTTCAGCAAAAAATATCAGAATATTGTGCATTGAATCTGCTAGAACAGTTAAGGAAATGACCCTTAACGAGCTCGTTAAGCTAACGACGCTTTGAACAACTGGGCCCTGATCATGAAAGTTAATGAAACTGGTTACTTTTATATCCATAATGTCCATAAATTTGGCAGTAAAAAGGCAGGATAAAAATTGTGCACAATACTTTTTTGTGTTGAGGTCGTACGGCCCAGTCAATCCATTGGGCCATGTCGAGAGTGGTCAGTTTACCTAACCACACTTTTACTGGGCAGGCTTAGTCCTCTAAGCGGTTAACCAATATTGTTCACATTTTTTCAAACCTGCAACCTCCTGACCACCAGTCTGATGCACCAGTATTGTGCACATTCTTTCGCCAGAAACTGAAATTTGAATCAATGGAAGGGAGAGAATGATCGTAGAAAATATTTTCATGATCAATCTCCATGAGGGGCTGAAGAACCTGCAACCTCCTGATCAACAGTTGAACATGCATCCAACTGAGCCACCGACCGAGGTCAGCATGTATACAATAATGATATGAATTTGATTTGACCATGAACTGAAACATGCCAACCATAAACACTGCTTGCACTAACTGTCAAAATCAGGAAGTCCCAGGCACCAATATCTGAAGTCCTGGTGATCAAATTTTTTCACTCACTTTCAGAAATACAACCTCAATATTCTTTAACTCTCATTTATGGAGTAAAACACCATTCTTAAGCTAAATAACACATAAATTCATTCTAAATTTTTGTTATAAATGACTAAATATCTTTAAAAGTTGGGAGTCCCAGACTTCCTGGCATTATTTTTGGAAGTCCCAGGGCAATTTTTGGGAGTCTCTGACTCCCAGACTTCCCTTAATGCAAGCACTGTATAAAGTTTAAAGAAACTTTTTGTTTATGACTACAGTTACCCAAATTCAAGTGTGCTAAGTGTTCAGTCACATGGATACTCTGTATTCCTATAGACCAATTTAAATACTGTATTCTGCAATAAAATCACTCAGAACCTCTCGATTTTTAAAAGAGTGTAGGTTCTAGCCTCGTTCCGGTTGTGTTGAGGTTTCACAGCCCAGTCCATCCAATGGGGTCATGTCCTGCGTGGTCAGTCTACCTAACCACACTTCTATTGGGCAGGCTAAGTTATCTAAGCGGTTACCCGTATTGTGCAAATTCTTCACCAAAAACTGACATCTGCCCTTCTTGATTCAGTGGAAGGGAGGGAATCTCTATGAAATGATGAAGACCTAGTTTGGGTCGAACCTGCAACCTCCTGATCACTAGGCGGACAAGCATCTGAGAAACTGAGGCAGGCCCATGTTCTGGTATGGTTGGTTATTGCTTACGTTTTAATATCAGGCAGTGACATGGCCAATGTTTTTTCCTTTTTTATTTTAATTTTTCAGAATGAAGCTTCTTTCTTTCGTAAAAAGTTTATTTTGAGAGGAGATTCTCATCAACTGATCATTTCAATGTCTTATTCATAAATATTAACACATTTCATCAATCAACTAGCTAAAACGAGGCACATTTAAATAGTCACCATATAGCTACTATTATGGTTGCTGGCATCCTACTGATATTGGAAAAATAAAAGATAGATCATTGTACTTATCTTAGGAAAAGCAGTCAAATTACTTCTGCCCAGCTCCAT
This sequence comes from Anodontia alba, assembly GCA_964016985.1. Taxonomy (NCBI): domain Eukaryota; kingdom Metazoa; phylum Mollusca; class Bivalvia; order Lucinida; family Lucinidae; genus Anodontia; species Anodontia alba. The sequence continues at coordinate 39,670,855 of OZ024826.1, forward strand.
GGCTCAGTTGGATGTGATCACAACTGGTGATCAGAAAGGAGGTAGGTTCGATCCCCGCCGGGTCGGCAATTGTTATTGTGTTGGGATTTAACGACATGTCAACTCTTGGTCGGGTCGGCAACATTCTTTTCTTGGAGATTGATCTTAAATATTTTGTATGGTCATTCTCTTCCTCCCACTGATTCAAGAAGGGCAGTTGTCAGTTTCTGGCAAAAGAATGTGCACAATACAGGTATACTGCTTAGAGGACTAAGCCTGCCCAGTAAGTGTGATTAGGTAAACTGACCATGCTCAACATGACCATATTGGGTTGACATGGCCGTAAAACCTCAACACAAAAACTAACAAATTACTTCTTAAAGCTGTATTTTTGTTTGTGTTCAGGTTTTATGGCTCAGTCAACCCAGTGGGGTCATACTGAGCATGGTCAGTTTACCTAACCATACTTTTACTGGACAGGCTTAGTCCTCTAAGCGGTTAAGTATCGTGTACATTCTTTTGCCAAAACTGAGAACTGCCCTTCTTGAATCAGTGGAAGGGAATGACCTTAGAAAATATTTCATGATTAAATGTACACAAAAGAATGTTGCTGACCCGCCGGGGGTAGACCCCACAACCTTCTGATCACCAGTCGTATGCGCATCCAACTGAGCCCCCAAGGCCGACTTAAACACAAGATAAAATTTAAATGTGAATATCAACCATGTTAACCAAAAGGAGTTATCTGTCCAGGTAAAATTTGGTTTGAATCAATTGGTATTGATGAAACTTAAATGGTTGTGCCAACCAGAATTAAATGGTCACATGGCATTACATGTTCTGTTGTTGTTTCTTTTTTGATGAGGTTTTATGGCTCAGTCAACCCAATGGGTTCATGCTGAGCACAGAGTTTATCACTTTTGTTTGGCAGGCTTATTCCTCTAAATCGTTAACCAGTATTTTGCATCTGTATACTTTTGTCAGAAATTGACAACTGCCCCACTTGAATCAGCGGAAGGGAATGACTGTGGAAAATATTTCATGATCAAATCTCCACGTAAGAATGTTGCCGACCCGATGGGAGTTCAAACCTGAAACCTCCTGATCACCAGTCAACGTGCATCCAGCGGAGCCCTCGAGGCCAGCTAAATCACGTAGTCAGGATAAAAACAATAACACTGGAAGGGGTCTATAAACCAACGATTCAACCAGAAATATGCCAGTCACTGCTGACATTGCAGCCTGATAAGACACAATGACAGGACTGCTCAGAATTCTTTGTTTACATTTACTGCCTTGCATGCATCAACTAAAATTTACCAATCAAGCAGGTAAGTACACATAGGTCAGCGGAATCCTGCTCTTGCTGTCTTAAATTGCCACCAAAATATTGCAATACTGCCCTTTGTGTACAGTTAGCCATTTTGTTGACCTTGACATTCAACAGATACTGATTAGCCTGCTAGATTATTTTTTTCAATAAATTTATCAGTTTACTTTTGTTTATACACTGCACAATGCCAATTAAGGCTTGAATTAACACTGTAAACACTGCTCTGCTTGCTAAATAATTAATAACATCACTGCATCCATGTGACCTGGTAATACGGCCCCTTTTTTTAATTGACACGGTCTACACGGTAACTTCACACAATAAACACAGATGTTCTGTCGTGACCCCCGTGAGATCGTGGGTCTACCCTGTTGTACCGGAATTCCATTTACCTTTTTATACGCACATAAAGATTACATACCCGGTGGTTAAAAGACAAAGTGTTTTAATATGCTCAACAAAATGGCTGCGCTTGCTCGTCAGTGTCTACGTCATGGCTTCAGGCCGGAACAGACATCACGTGACTTGACGTCCAGCCCACATTGCAAAGATGACCGTACGCTTTCTAGGGATGCATGTCTTCAAATGAGTGAATCATGTTTCCCTCTTATATTTGAGGTTTTGTTTGATTGCATGAAATGACAAAATCTTTGCTTCGGAAAGCTTTAATCATCGAACAACCTACAATCCCTCGTCGCAAAGTGGACGCGACCAGACATGGCGGATAATTGGATTTAGAGGTAGATAACTCTACCACAACAATGAACTAAATCTTATATGCAACTGTAAATACTGCTCAGCTTGGAACGCCGTTGGTAGATAAAACCGAAACTAATGCTTAATTAATTCATTAACGGATCTATTCCGTTCACAAGATCCATTAAGTATTGGATGCATTATAGCATTCTCTGATGTACTGTTTTAATGGCCTATCCATTTTCAGACGTTTTTTTTTTTTTTTTTTTTTTTATTGTAGTTTTTTTTTAAATACGTCCTTTAAAAAAGCGATCTCCGGCGTGGGGGGTGGGGGGAGGGGAGGAGGGGGGGGGGGGTGGAGGCGTCGGGTGGGAGGGCGGTCGGGCGTCGTCCGAGATTTACCTTTTGGTTAACCTTTTGAAAAAACCGTCCATAATGCTGTAAGGTGGTTTTCTTTTCTTTTTTTTTTTTCCTCCTTTTTTTTTTTTTTCTTTCTGAAATTTGCCGAATTCTAAAAGCCACACACTCGACTCAGTATCGAGAGATAGATAGTTTACTTTACTGATTGGAGAAAAAATGGTAACTTTTTCATGCTGACTGGTGAAAATAGGCAAAACATTACACGAACTTGGGGAAAATTGATTGTACAGAATAATGAGCTTTAAGAAAATCAAGAAAAATCAGAAAAAAAAAAAAAATGGTCAGAAAATTGTAAAGTTAGGCCTAAATATAATAAAGAAACGCGACTTTTAGAGAAAGAGTACAATGAACAAACAAGTTATGGAAATCTGGAAAATCAGTGTATACCCCGCTTCTCCCCTACCCCACCAGCATACACACAAAATAAACTGTTTTCTTATATTTGCAATGTTATCTTACTTTTAGTTTAGTTTTTACTGCCTTAGTAACGTGCATGTTGATCTTGTTTAACTCTTTCCCCGTAGTGGCGACTTTTGTCGTCTGCTGATAACCTTTGCAAACAGTTTGGACCCAGCTCAGGCCCGACAAAACCTGATCTAGATCCAAACATTTGACACTGATGGTATTCCTGAAAGAGTTGTTTTTTGTTATTGTTTTTTTTTTTTTTTTTTTCTTCTTCTTCTTTTGAAAAAAAAGTTAATGTTTAAAAAAAAAAAAAAAAAAAATCGACAGACGACAAAAAAGCATGCGTGGAAAATTACCCAGCATGCAAAGAGTTAAAGAGGCACACCAAAGACGGATCCAGAGATGGTTCAGGGGTTCAGTCGATCCCTACTTGCCCACTTTCACCCAGAATGTCATTTTCATGGGCATTTTCGGATAAATCTGTAAATTTCGGATGTCGCATATGTAATTACATTACTCTTACGTTACATTACTCTTACGCATTCTGTGGCGTCTTATCTGTGTCTACACTGTTCGCTTAGGCCTGACTGTCCGAATACAGGGTGAGTACGGTAATTCAATAATTTCAACATCGCATAAGAATTTTTGAACCATTCATTAAATACTCCTGGACCAGCCCCTGCGCAACCACTGTTTCCAACAGGAGTGGGCTTACGGTTATTGTGGAAGTATACAACATGAGAAAACGTACCGTCTGACATGTGCGCACAACGTATTCGCGCAGCCTGACCAGAGTCTTCGTTGTCCGCATGATGCATCCTTGGCCATCCGAAATGCGCCCACTAAAGTCCCTAGGTAATACGCTGTTATTTTACCTGACGCAGTCAGCGCTGGTGGAGGATAAAGCCCCTAGGTAATACGCTGTTATTTTACCTGAGCGCAGTCAGCGCTGGTGGAGGATAAAGCCCATAGGTGATACGCTGTTATTTTACCTGGACGCAGTCAGCACTGGTGGAGGAAAAGACCTGCAACGCAAATATAAAGTATGATTTTCTTGATAATCCAGTTCAACTTTCTTGACATTGTTGTGTCTGTATTTCAAGCACAGGACGATTTTTGCATTAAAGTGAAAACAAGATGGCGACTGATTTTCAAACTAAAACATTCTCCTGAAATTCATGCACCGACTGGAACTATTTTGGTAGGAAATCATAACGGCTGATAGTGAAAATTCAAAGGTAAAACATGAATGAAAATGTAATAAACAGTTTATTTGTTTGTTTTGATCGATTACGGAGAAATAATTCACGCGTATTCTAAGGCTTGCGTGTAAAAAACTCGTTCGTTTCACTCACTCGTTTTTTACGCGCAAGCCTTAGAACACTAGTGAATTATTTCTCCGTAATCGATCAAAACAAACAAATAAACTCTATACAAGACATATCAACGTGAACATACTTCAACTGGGATTCAGAAAAAAGTCAAATATGAATCTGCCTCCTATAAAATTTGAACAAAACACGTGTCATGGTGAAAAAGTATTTCATCACGAAAACACGCCTATATAATTTTGACCCCCTTAAACCCCACTTGTATATAGTAAAACTGGGGTTTACAGGGGTATACATTATTTTCCTTATTTCTGCTCAAAAACATAGATTGTGGGTACTCGTTAGAACCGCCTCGCCGAGGCGGTTCTAACGAGTACCCACAATCTATGTTTTGAGCAGAAATATGAAAAATATCAGAATTTTTTATCTGAAAATTTTCATTTTTTGGTGGTAAAATTTTCAATATATTTGAATAGGCGGGTTTTTGTAATGCTTACTTTTACGTATTATTCTAAGTTGCCGAGTAGGTCATGATATAAAAGTTTTTCACAATTTCTCAGCATGGCGAAAGATACCCGACAAAAGCGATCAAACAACATTTATTTTAGCATGTTTTGCCATTTATTTATTTATTTGAAAATGAACGGGTGGTTGTCTAGCTGTCGTGTAACAACACTATGGTAATTTATTTGTACATGCATGCATCTCAGTCTAAGAAGCTGACAGTTGAAGGGAATAGACACCTACAGACATTTTTATTTAAAATAAAATGTAATAGCTTGCCACAAATGAGAGCCTTTTCGAACGTAACTATTTAGGTACATGAAAACACAGTCAGTGCTTTGAATTAATTCTGTTACGTCTGGAACTTAGGATGCCCTTTCTCGCAAAGCGGAAGAAAAAAAAAAACAAGAAAAGGAAACGTAAATGTGCCAGATTTTCCTCCGAAAAAAAAAAAAAAATAAATAAAATAAAAAAATAAAATAAAATAAAAAAAAAAACAAAAAAAAAAACAACAAAAACAAAACAAACAAGCAAATTCCATAGGGAATTTATGTCCCCCGCCTTATTTTTATTTGAGCTGTTAAAAATTGGTAAGTTAACCAGAGGACCATTGGTCTTGAATCACTTACCTAAGTATTGAAGCAGGAAACCAGTGATAAAAAATAATTTCAGGATTCTGAAAAAAACACATGCATATCTTCAGACCATCCTTAAAGCACCTGTAAAGTTTCAAAAGGATCGGCTTAAAACTGTGGTGGGAGTTACGGGGACAAGGTACCTACTCCCTATACGCTTCTGTAGTATTAGAAGTAAAAAAAAATGTCTAAGTTAAAAATGCGGAAAAAGTAATAAAAAATTATTTCAGGATTCTGAAAGAAACACATGCATATCTTCAGGCCATTCTAAAAGCCCATGTAAAGTTTCAAAAGGATCGGCCAAAAAACTGTGGGAGGAGTTAAGGGGAAAAGGTACCTACTCCCTATACACTTCTGTAATATTAGAACTCAAAAAATGTCTAAGTTAAAAATGCCTAAAAAGTAATAAAAAATATTTCAGGGTTCTAAAAAATCCACATGCATATCTTCAGGCCATTCTAAAAGCTCATGTAAAGTTTCAAAAGGATCGGCCAAAAACTGTGGGAGGAGTTAAGGGGACAAGGTACCTACTCCCTATAGACTTCTGTAATACTAGAACTCAAAAAATGTCTAAGTTCAAAATGTGCAAAAAATAATAAAGAATAATTTCAAGATTCTAAAAAAAACACATGCATATCTTCAGACCATCTTTAAAGCACCTGTAAAGTTTCAAAAGGATCGGACAAAAACTGTGGGAGGAGTTAAGGGGACAAGATACCTACTAAAAATTCGGGACCACACCCCACGCACCACGCACCACGCACCACGCGCAACGCACCACGGAAATCCGAAAACAGTGTCCCTTCGCTTTTCTTCGAAAAGGCGGGGGACAACAACAACAACAACAACAACAACAACAACAAAAAAAAACATCAACAAAACAAAAACGATTGAATTAGTAAAGTTGCAGTAAAAATTCAAATTTGCGTTAGTTCGTAATCCACATTTTGTATGAACGATCTGGTCTAAGGGAAAAAACTCTATTTTTATGTCAATTTTTTTCACACAGGATTACCTTCCCCGTGAAACCGCGCCAACAAGAAAATTAGTAGACGCAAGCGTCCCAAACTGACGAAGTGGTTGTAGACTTACGTGCACAGATCAACTAGGTAGTCTGGCTCAAAAACTAGCTCGTATGGCTAAAAACTTGACCATTCAGCTGTTTCCAGTTTTGTGAGTGTGTTCATTGTCCACAATTGTCATTCCTGTTAGAATCTACAGTCGAACTTCAATGGCTCGACCATCTTTGGGACCATAGAAAATTGTTCGAGCCACTGAGGGTTAATCATGGTGCCAGGTCAAGAATCAAACAACGATAATTTAGGGACTTTTTCCGATTTTCTAAAAAATAATTGTTTGTTGAGTGTACTCATTAGAATCGCCTCGATGAGGCGATTCTAATTACACACAATATACAATTTCATGGTTAAATAAGAAAATTCACTAAATATTTGTTTTCCAACTATCGGAAGAATTTTGTAGAGACTCTTCAGGCGGATAGCGAAGACTATGACCAGACTGGTGCGCAGTTTGATCAGAATCTCACTGGGCGCACACGCTGTATAGTAGGAAATGCAGTGTTCGGCTTTATTTTCAATTTCAGGGCCCAGTTGTTCAAAGCATCGTTAGCTTAACGAGCCCGTTAGTGGTCAAACTGTTCACTGTTCTAGTACAATATCTAATTCACAGATATTTTGGCTGAAAAAACAATGTGAGTAGCTGTTGCAAATGCAAAAGCTACTCACATTTTTCAGCAAAAATATTAGCGTATATGCCATATTTAATGATCAAAGTTTTAACGATACGTTAATTAATAAAATCGTTAGTTTTGAACAACTCATTACGAAAACATGCCTATTCAAGTATACAGAAAATTTTACCACCAAAAAATGAAAATTTTCATATAAAAAATTCTGATATTTTTCATATTTCTGCACACATTATAGATTGTGGGTACTCGTTAGAACCGCCTCGGCGATGCAGTTCTAACGAGCACCCACAATCTATGTTTTGGGAAAAAATAAGAATAATAATGTACACCCCTGTAAACCCCAGTTTTACTATATAAAAGTGGAGTTTACGGGGGTCAAAATTATATAGGCATGTTTTCGTGATGTGGGCCCAGGTAATCTTACTTTTAATTGGGGCAAATCATTACTACTAGCGAGTTTTATTATCATACAACTATACCCAGCGGACGATGCAACGTCATGACGAAGCCGTCTGTTTTTTTTTGTTTTTTTTTTTTCATTGCACGGCCCGTCAATGTTGGGCGATAAGGCCAATTTTGGTTAGTGCTCTATAATCAAGCCGACTTTGTATCAGTTTTGAAGAAACATCTTGTTATTGGTCAATTCTTTTGGTCTCGTTTTTGATTGGTCAAAATTGTTCATTGGGGTTATTAAAGTGGTTGGCTTTTTCTTAAAGTTAAACAACGGAGATCGCGGTTAGTAGCTGGATGGGTGACCGCGGTGCTTGACTTCGTGGAAGACCCGATAAACGCATAGACACTCGGCGGAATGTGTGTGTGTGTGTGTGTGTGTGTGTGTGTGTGTGTGTGTGTGTGTGTGTGTGTGTGTTCTTATTTTTTTTTTTACAGATTATGAGATCTGGAAATATCCTCTAGCGCACTGTCAAGTTTCAATTCGATCGCCGCGGTTGCGAAATAACAAAGACGTAAAACATCATATACCTATAGTGTTTTATTGTCTATGGGAGTGACATTTTGCAAATAACTTATTTCATAACAGATCGACTTGAAATTTGATAGAAAGGTAAAAATAGGCTAACATTTTATAACATGTAAAAAAAAAAAAAAAAAAAAAAAAAAAAAAAATCACAAATATACAGTCGAGTGCCTGTCGACAAACTCTACAGAAGTATACGGGCCGTGCATAACTGCAAGAGCTGGTTCTGAGTATTTTTTTAATTCTACAAAAGTTATAATATAATGTTATTATAGATGTTTTCATATTGGCCCTGTTACAGGTCCTCGGTCAGTCGTATTGGCATGAGAATGGTTGTATTGGCCCTCGGCTTCGCCTGTAACAGGGCCAATATGAAAACATCCATTTCATCACATTTTTGTTAATCAACAGTTTGTTTTTAACGTATTCGGACATACAATCCTGAGCAAACAGTGTAAACCCTGATCAGACGCAGCAGAACGCGGCGTCTAATCATGATCTACACCTTTGCCACACTCAACCAACAATTTAGCACACATTCACAGGTAGAATTTATGCGAGAACATCGACGCCATCTTCAATTGCATTTTGCTTTGTACATGTAGGCAGGCATTACGAAAACACACCTATTCAAATATACTGAAAATTTTACCACCAAAAAATGAAAATTTTCAGATAAAAAATTCCGATATTTTTCATATTTCTGCTCAAAATATAGATTGTTGGTACTCGTTAGAACCGCCTCGACGAGGCGGTTCTAACGAGTACCCACAATCTATGTTTTAAGCAGACATAAGAAAAATAATGTATACCCCTGCAAACCCCAGTTTTACTATATAAAAATGGGGTTTAAGGGGGTCAAATTATATAGCCATGTTTTCGTGATGGTTTATACCGTAAAATATTGGCCCTCCTTAATCCATCGTTTTTTTAATGCTCTAAATCCTCGTAACTTTCAGTATTGGCCCTCGTGTAAAGCGCGGGCCAAAACAACGTATAGAAATAATGCCAAACATTGCAGCTGTATGATGCAGGCTGTTTGGCACAATAATTACCTAGTTGGTTAAGATACCAGTAGAGGTTCACAATTTTCAATAACTTTTAATCGTACAGCAATATTTACATTTTAAATGTAATCGTCTAAGATAAAGCAGCCATTCTTGTTACAAAGGATATATTTAGATAAAGATAACTAAAATAACACAATACATTTCCTTTTGGAACCGCAGAAAAGCCTGTCCGATGACTCTCTGGAAGCGCAGGACTGCCTGTGAGGTCTCAAAAAAAAAACAACATAAAAAAAAAAAAAAAAAAAAAAAAAAAAAAAACACTGGAAATAGGAGTTTACAGTGTCACCAACCATAAGATTAGATTATACATATACGTCTAAAGTGAGTAGAACATATTATTATCAATCAACTAAGTAATTTTTGTTCTAATATGTGCTAAATAGCCTGAATCATACCAATGCTATGTTTGGCATAATTTCTATACAGTTTGGGTCTGGATTTATACGAGAGCTAAAACCGGTTTAGGGGATAAAACTCGAGAGGTTCAGGCGGGCCAGTATTTTACGGTATTAACAAGTCAATGAGACTTTACACAGAATTATTTCTTCTGTTTAGTGCTTAGAGTACATCAAGATACCTGCATATGTTGGAGCTGCGTTAATTATTTTTTGCAGACAGAGCAATATTTTTATTTTTATTTTTTTTTTTTTTTTAAATTCAATAATTAACTGCATGGTGAAACAAGCGACAAGAACAAAACTAGTCAAAAAGAGGTGTTATTGGCTTCCAATACGTAAAAAGTTGAAAACAAAATGTTGATTATTAAAAATGTCATGAAATGGATGTTTTCACATTGGCTCTGTTACTAGGTACTCGGCGAGTCGTAATGGCCTTCGGATGACTGTATTGGCACCCGGCTTCGCCTCGGGCCAATGCAAGAATCCTCAGGTCAATACGACTGCCCTCGGACCTGAGGGGTTCTGGCAGGCCAATATTTTACGGTATTAACCGGGCCAATATTTTACGGTATTAACCGTGTACATACTAGTACCGTAAAATATTGGCCCGGTTAATACCATAAAATATTGACCTGCCAGAACCCCTCGGTTTTTATCCCCTATTTCCTTGTAACTTTCAGTATTAGCCCCTGTATAAATCCCTCGCAACAAGCACAAACATTGAATCAGTGGGTATGCAGGCTGTTTGGCACATATTAGCATCATGAAAACACGCCTATATAATTTTGACCCCCTTAAACCCCACTTTTATATAGTAAAACTGGGGTTTACAGGGGTATACATTATTTTTCTTATTTCTGCTCAAAAACATAGATTGTGGGTACTCGTTAGAACCGCCTCGGCGAGGCTGTTCTAACGAGTACCCACAATCTATGTTTTGAGCAGAAATATAAAAAGTATCAGAGTATTTATCTGAAAATTTTCAGTTTTTTGGAGGTGAAATTTTCTATATATTTGTATAGGCGTGTTTTCGTAATGAACAGTAACTACTTAGCTGATTAATAATATAATGATATTAAATGGATGTTTTCATACTGGCCCTGTTGCTAGGCAACACATTTAAATAGTGCTCAAATTCATCTGTCTGTTTGAAGTTTTTATACATTAAAGGTGACCTCCTGTTAGCAATAGCATTATATCAACTTTGTCTAAACAAATCAATAACTCTTTGTTTGAAGTGTTTTAGAAAGTTTTTTTTTCTGTTTTTTTTTTTTTTTTTTTTTTTTTTTTTTTTTGTTAAATTAATAGCAGGTGGGTTACTCCAAACATAAGATCTAGTAGCTTTATAACCCATTTTGCCCAGTCATTTGTACCAGCATTGCCAGCATCTACAAGTGAGTTGTACAGATTATAAACAAGAATATGTCAGAATTCATAATATGACACCAAAATTTAATAATGAGTGTATATCTGACAATGTATAGAGGATACCGCTCTAGCTCTACATATACGCCAGTATTACATGTAGAAGATTTTTGCAAAACGTAAGATGAATTCTTTCTATTTCTTTACATTTACCGAAATCCCATATCTCACATGAATAGTTCAATATAGAACCAGAAAAAAAAAAATGCTTCAAACAATTGACTTATAACTTTAGGCTTCAGAACATATTAATTGGTATTACACAATAAACTGTTCAATGCTTTTAGTCCTTTGCCAAAAGGAGTTCCTTGGTTTAATGCGAATTTCCCAGTGTAATTAAAAACCGTGCCTAAATAATTAAAATTGTCAACTCCAAAGGAATTGTCTTATATGTCCATGTTTCGTTTTGCAAACCACCGCGCTTTCTAAAATCACTACCTGGGCCCAGTTGTTCAAAGCATCGTTAGCTTAACGAGCTCGTTAGTGGTCAAAATGTTAATTGTTGTAGTAAGTACCATATCTAATTCACAGGTATTTTTTGCTGAAAAAATGTGAGTAGCTTTTGCAAATGCAAAAGCTACTCACATTTTTCAGCAGAAATATTAGCGTATATGCCATATTTAATGATCAAAGTTTTAACGATACGTTAACTAAAGACATCGTTAGTTTTGAACAACTGGGCCCTGTATTTTTGTCTTTTTTTTTTTTCTGTATTAACCTGTAGTAATCCCCATTTATTACAACACTGTTTTATCAGATCTAAACTTTTTTTTTTAAATCGTCTCTATCTTTCCCTATTATTATCATATCATCCGCAAACAACATCAGTATGACAGTAATATCATCAATTGATATCTAACAGTTTTGATCTTATTGTAAAAAAAGTTCCAAATCTTCCATACTGAAATACAAACACGACTGTATTCTTCATTCTCAGTAAAGCATTATTGCAACCTTTGCCGAACAATGTCTTATTTCCAGTATTTTGTATCGACGTCGCCAACATTATGCTGCAAACAAAATGCATTCATTTTTAAATGAGGTTTCCGTCAGAAAGAGAGAAAAAAATAAGATGATCATGCCCCAACATTGAAAGCATGTTTAGGGTGGCATATAGCTTTTGCTTTGTTCTTCCGTTCGTTAATAACATTTTACATTGTGCAGATCTACAAGACATCTCAAGAAGTATTTGAGCTAGGGTTTGATATTTGGCAGGGTGATTGGGGCTGAGGAGAAGACCACTTGGGCCCAGTCGTTAAAAGCTGACGTGACGCTAAAATTACTATCTTGAAATATGGCACATGATATATATATATATATATATATATATATATATATATATATATATATATATATATATATATATATATATATATATATATATATATATATATATATATTTTTTTTTTTTTTTTTTTTTTTTTTTTTTGCAGAAAAAATGTGGGTAGTTTTTGCATTGCAAAAGCTGCTTACATTTTTGCGGCAAAAATACCAATGTCTTTGAAATACCTCAGCTACAACAGTTAACGAGTTTGCCATTAACGAGCTCATTGAGCTAACGATGCTTTGAACAACTGGGCCATGAGTAACTTTTGAAAGCAATAATTGGATTAATTTTATGAAAGTTATGCCATTTTTTCAAGTTTGGCATCTTGTAGCCCAGCTAGCATTCTTTATAAATCTACAGCGGGCCGTTATCGGCCCGTCAGCTACCCTGACGGGCCGATAACGGCCCGCTATAGATTTATGTAGAATGCTTACTGGGAGGGACGAGTATATTATCGTATAATTATATCATTACGAAAACACGCCTATTTAAATATATAGAAAATTTCACCTCCAAAAACTGAAAATTTTCATATAAAAAACTCTGATATTTTTCATATTTCTGCTCAAAGCATAGGTTGTTGGTACTCGTTAGAACCGCCTCGGCGAGGCGGTTCTAACGAGTACCCACAACTTATGTTTTGAGCAGAAATAAGAAAAATAATGTATACCCCTGTAAACCCCAGTTTTACTATATAAAAGTGGGGTTTAAGGGGGTCAAAATTATATAGGCATGTTTTCGTGATGTATTTGAGTTACTTACAACAGGGAGAATAGTTTAGCTGATAAGGAGCAACACTGTTCAACCACTGCTGTACATCGACAGATATAAAATAGACGTGTTATAATTGCAGGACAGTGAGTTAACCTGCCCTAATATGCAAGTTTTAACACTTTGCATGCTGGGTCAAAATTTCAGCAGCCGACATTATAAAACATTTTTCTTATTTTTCCCAGAAAATAAGATTTGACATGTCATGCAAAGTGTCTCCTTAGGAGACAGTTTGTATGAAGTGTCAGATCCTATTTTCCAGGAAATATAAGAAAAAAAAAATATCATCAGTTTGTCATCTGCTGAATCTGCCCATAGCAAGTGTTAATGTAAAAAACAACAACAACAATAAAGCAAAAAAAACAAAAAAAAAACAAACAACAACAAAAAAACAAAACAAAACAAAAAAAAAAAAAAAAAAAAAAAAAAAAAAAAAAACAAAAAAAAAAAAAAAACAAAAAAAAAAACAACAACAACAAAATAAACCAAAAAAAAAACAAAAAAACAACGATTCTACATCTGTACATTGCTATACCTGTACATTGATGAATGACGGAATGATGGATTTGCTACCGTGATTGCTTCATAGGTGTAATATAAAGGGCATACATGAAATATGAAACAGAGAGAGAGAGAGAGAGAGAGAGAGAGAGAGAGAGAGAGAGAGAGAGAGAGAGAGAGATTAAATTTAAAGTTGTTGGTTTAAAGGCTCCATATTCCGTAAAAAAAGACATTTGTTATCCAAGAAAAGTTTAATGTATTTTTTATATGGTATTAATGCGACCATAAAATATGGCATCCGGCAGCCTGTAAAATTTCAATTAGTCTTTCGTTTTTGAACTAGAATGAAATGAATTTTATCGTATCTCTGAATTAATGTTGCCAACATTAATTCAGAGATACGATAAAAACAAATCATTTCATTTAAAGGGCAAATATAAAGGTTTTAATTCTACTAAATATTTAAAGACACTTCAGTAAGGAGGTGACTGCCGGAAACCGCATCAAATTATCTTAAACGGTTTCTGAAATATTGCGATTTGAAATTTGATATTTAACATCCAAGAGGATTGAATTCAGGCTGCCTCATTAATATTCATGAGCCTTTTTATGACATCATAAGGGAACAGTAAAATTTTAAACTTTTTTAAATTGCCAATATTTTTTGCTCTTTAATCTGCATCAATTCAGTTTTCATATTATTTAATTTATTCAGCTCCTTTAAACTAATATACATAGGAATTTAGCTCTTATTTTCCGTTTAAAGTGTTGCATTTCAAATTTAAAAATTTCATTTAAATAATTTAAAATCCAATTACAATGCTTAATAATTAGCCAAAATTGACTTTTTTGGCATTCATTTATATGATATACACCCAAAATTCACTATTATTAAAAAAAACTTACGAAAAATTTAATATTAGTCAAGTTTTAAACATTTTAAAATTTAGCTTTAAATTTAAATAACAGATTAAATTTTGAGTTAAATTCTCTATTCATGGGCTTATTTGTGGACAGAGACCAATTTCAATCATGGTTAAGGAGAAAAACTGTGTAGCATATAAGGAAATGCAGAATACTCCTATTTAAAATTTCAATTTAAAATTTAAGTTCCACTATGACATCACAGAATATTGCATTGTGGGCCTTAATCAATACACAATCCAAGGGAGGTTACTCTAACAGGAAAAAAGGTAGGTATCGTAAATTAATCACCATAACTTTTGATTGGATTGGAATTTTTTGATGGGGTTTTCAACAAAATAATTCTCTTAAAGCATTCTATCAACACCCTGAAAACCAGGAATATTTTAAAAACCTTTATATTTGCCCTTTAAAGAACGAGAGACTAACTGAAATTTTACAGGCTGTCAGGTGCCATATTTTATGATTGTGTTAACGTCATATATCAATTTATGTAACCTTTCTTGGACAATAAAATGTCTATTTTTGAGAAATATAGAGCCTTTAAGATTCACTTTGAAAATTTGAAATGATTTGGCATTTCATGCATAAAATGTCAGATCCTATTTTCTGGCAAAAATAAGAAAAAATATCACCAATTACCAATTTGTCGTCTACTGATGTTGCCCATAGCACCGTAATCTGGGAAGATTTATCAAGATTGTTTGGTTTAGTGATGTAATGAACATTACCTTCCGGGTATTTGTCCAATAGATGTATTGTTTATATATTTACTGATGCTTGAATTGTTTTTACTTTAAAATAACAACAAACTGTCTGCGGGTGATTAAAATATGATGGCATACTAATGTCAGTGTTTGAGAAAATGTACCGTTTGACATACAGCAACCAGATAAAGCATGACGTTAGCACATCCATTAAAATGTATACTTTTTATAATGGCTGAAAATAGGACAAATTAAAAAAACAAACAAAAAAAAAACCAAAAAAAAAAAAACAAACAAAAAAACAACAACATTCTTTCCTAATTCGTCGCAAAATGGATGTTGTTGATACTCATTAGAAGCCAACAACATGCATTAGAAACGCCTCGCACAAACAACATTCAGCCGGCTTTGGTGGCTCAGTTGGATGTGTGTCCGACTGGTGAGCAGAAGGTTGCGGGTTCGACCCCGCCGAGTCGGCAACATTCTCTTGTGGAGATTTGCTCATGAAATATTTTAACAGTCATTCTCTCCCTTCCGCTGATTCAAGAAGGGCAGTTCTGGCGAAAGAATGCGCACACTACTGGTTAACCGCGTAGAGGACTAAGCCTGCCCAGTAAAAGTGCGGTTAAGTAAACAGACCGCGCTCGACATAACCCCATTGCGTTGACGGGGCCGCAAAACCTTAAAACAAACAAACAAACAAACTAATAACCCAGCTAGCATTCTATATAAATCTATAGCGGGCCGTTATCGGCCCGTCAGCTACCCTGACGGGCCGATAACGGCCCGCTGTAGATTTATATAGAATGCTTACTTGGAATATTCTGCGATGAGTACCAACAACATAATTTCTGTGAAGAAATAATACAATATCTATCTTCATACTCCTCTTATCTTGTGCTATGTTAGCCGTGGGATTTTCATTTTCACCGTCTGATCAGTATCTTCACTGGACGCATTTTGGACAGACGTTTCTTCACTCGGACAACGAAGATCCTGATCGGACTGCACGGATCCGCTGTCTGATTTCAGTCTTCGTTCGGCGCACATGTCAGACGGTACGTTTTCCAACCTAGCTGCTAAAATAAATTTGAGTCAGTTTATGCGTGTTAATGTTTTGCGCAAAAGGTAAAAATCTCCACCGGATTTTGCTGCTGACAACCATATACATATAAAGGTAAGCTTACTTTTATTATTACAGTTAAATTCTTGAGTTAAATTATGCTCTCTTTCGATATTTAAAAAAATAAATAAACAAAATATAATATAAAAAATAAATAACAATGAATAAATAAATAACTAATTAAAGTAAGATAATAAAAAATGGCTAGTCATCTGCTCAATCAGGTCTGCGCTATCACTGTCTCTCGTAGATTCCTTGGGCGACATGTTCCTTTTGTCACTCGGATCCTACAAGAACAAAAAATGCCCAAACAGGACCCAAACAGCAGGAACCAACCGCCAGAACGCGCTTCAGTTTGACATGATTCTAACGAAGTGAACGAGCTAATGGACTCGTCGCGAAATGTATGGCACTTACAATATTTAGCACAGTGACACTAATATGTAGATGTAGCGGACATTATGCACAGTTGCGTAACATGCGCAAGAAAAATTGTTAAGATATTTTGGTTCATTTCCACAGAGACTACTTCACATTACGAAAACATGCCTATTCAAATATACTGAAAAAATTACCACCAAAAAATGAAAATTTTCAGATAAAAATTCTGATATTTTTCATATTTCTGCTCAGAACATAGATTGTGAGTACACAACCTATGTTTTGAGCAGAAATAAGACCAATAATGTATACCCCTGTAAACCCCAGTTTTACTATATAAAAGGGGTTTGAGGGGGTCAAAATTATATAGGTATGTTTTCGTGATGATCACGAAAACACGCCAATATAATATTAACCACCTTAAACCCCACTTTTATATAGTAAAACTGTTTTACAGGGATATAAATTATTTTTCTTATTTTGCTAAAAACATAGGTTGTGGGTACTCGTTAGAACCGTCTCGCCAAGGCGGTTCTAACGAGTAGCCACATTCTATGTTTTGAGCAGAAATTTAAAAAATATCAGAATTTTTTATCTGACAACTTTCCTTTTTTTTTGTTGTTGTAAAATTTTCAATATATTTGAATAGGCGTGTTTTCGTTATGTAAAGGCAACAATTTTAGACTAAGTAGATTCGAACTTTGAGTTATGCTCTGTTTCAGACTATGCATTATATGTGCACGACCCGCCGCCTCTTGCCTGTGCCATTACTTAGCCTTGGGCTTTTGGCGGTTCCTTTCATAGTATAGACCTTGTCAATATTAATGTGTATACATGTGCGTCTAGTACTAGTCATCCGTAGACTCTCAATATGACCAGTCTTCGCCGAGCGCTCTGTAGGATAACCGACGACTGAAGGCTTCATCATGCGCACGGTGAAGACTCTGACCATTGCGCGTATCGCAAGCTGATCTGGGTCTTCGCTGGGCACACGTGTCCAAAGGCACATTTACTCACGCAAATGCCAATATTCTTTCAGTTCGTGTACTACTCCACCACCTCAAGCACGCAACATGAAGTACAGAGGCAAAGAAATATACATCTTTCGACTGATTTGGAAAGCTTCAATTCTCATCACAGCTTGTACGGTTCAAGCAACGGTAATAAGAACTAATTACCAAGGTTATGCAAAAAGCACCCATTACTGTATCTGCGAAATTTGAAAGCGTACGAAACATACATATGAAATTCGTAAGAAAATCTTACGAGTGTTTCACTAAAGACTTCGTATGTAGAACGTCGCACTTAATAATTTCGTAGCTACTCTTTACTTCCGGAGGTCTGAATCGACAAACTTGAACATCGTCGCCATGACACTTACGAAAATTCTCAGATCTGCGACAGCCTTAACCCAGTCGTAGATTTACGCCAAATAAAAAAAAAAGTTCATAAGAAAATTCGTACGAAAAAGACGTTAGTGAAACGTTTTTTGTTGCCCACGATTTGCATACGACAAAACTTACGAAATTCTTAGGCGTACGAAGTTTAGTAAAACGCTACCTAGAGCCACAACGTCCTGAAACCGTACTTTCAGACATGTACGCCAAGCGCAGACTAGTATGATCAGAGACTACTGTATGCATTTTGGATAGCCAAGGATGCAAATTGTCTTCATTCGGACAACAAGGACTCTGGACACACAGCCAGAATGCGCAGGCTAATTTGAATCGTCGTTAGGCGCATATGTTATAGGTACGTTTTCTCACGTTGCGCTGTTCCTTCGAACAAGTACGCTCAGTGAAGTTTTTGACCAGCTTGACTGGAAATAAACATGGGGTTAGTGGCTAGCTATATAGTGTGCCCGGTGATTGCTCTGACTAGACTGAGTGAATACACAGACTGATCTCTTCGCCGAGCGTTCATGTCTTAAGATTTTTTTTGTACCTTACGGATCATACTTATGCACGGTTTAAACCTCTGAAACAGGTACATTTGCAAACAGTGTAGATCCAGATGAGATGTCTCATAACGAGCCATCTCATCTGGATCTGCACTGTTTGTCATTCTTTTCTTGTTTTCTTGACATCCTGTTTGCAATAACGGACATGCCCCATTACGAAAACACGCCTATTCAAATATACTGAAAATTTACCACCAAAAAAAATGAAAATTTTCAGGTAAAAAAAAATCTGATTTTTTTCATATTTCTGCTCAAAACATAGATTGCGGTACTCGTTAGAACCGCCTCGACGAGAAAAATAATGTTTACCCTGCAAACCCCAGTTTTACTATATAAAAGTTAGGTTTAAGGGGGTCAAAAATATATAGGCATGTTTTCGTGATGAAATTCAAAGATTGAGGAGTCTACTTTAGAAACTCGGAGGAGAAAGGTTTAACCAGTTCCGAATATCTTCGACATTTTCCGGTCGTGGAAACTATCACGTACTTAGTCGATGAGTCTAGAATGAGTCTATTCATGACGAATAGTAGCTTGATCTTTCTAAAGACATGTTATGAAGGTCTTGATCAGACTGCATGGATGCACAGGCTGATATTGACTTTCAAACCTCAAAACGTTCAAAATATTAGCTTTTGCAGCAGATCACTCAGGTTAGCATTATGGCCCATGGACCTCTGGTTATCATACTTTACAAGATGTACAACAATCTCCCTTCGATCTGAACCGTTTCAACAATCTGCTGCTAACTGAATTTGCTTTGAGGACCCAACGGGCCGTTAACTTGCGTATACCTAAATGATCATGTTATGTTGTTGAAATGCTACTGTGTGAAATGCCCAATGTCCGCTATCTCTTTTACCTGTATATGTCTATCACAATCAACACCCCGCAATTTAAGTACATTTCCTCCATCACGAAAACATACGTGTATAATTTTGACCCCTTAAACCCACTTTTACTTTTACTCAGATGAGGTTAAAGACTTCTATGATGATCTGGATTCTGTTATTTCTGCAGCACCCCGGACAGACAAACTCATCCTCCTCGGGGACTTAAATGCCAGAGTGGGCACAGATCACCAAACCTGGGAAGGAGTGATTGGATCTGAAGGTGTAGGGAAGTGCAACAGCAATGGACTCCTCCTTTTAAGGAAGTGTGCAGAGCATGAATTACTGATCACCAACACAGTCTTCTGTCTACCAACTTGCAGAAAGACATCATGGATGCACCCTCGCTCCAAACACTGGCATCTCGCTGACTATGTCATAGTGCGAAGGAAGGACAGACAGGATGTCAGAGTGACAAAGACTATGTGTGGTGCAGACTGTTGGACAGATCACAGACTTGTTGTCAACAAACTCAAGCCTGTACGACGACCACAAGGCAAGACGGTGCCAAAGAAATTGGATGTCTCCAAGCTGAAACAAGACAGCAAGAGGCGAGCATTCGTCAACGATCTCTGCAGCCGTTTAGATGCACTGGAACACAGTTCAGAAGATGAGATGAGAGCTGGACAGTCTTCAGAGACACCGTTCACTCTTTAGCAATGGATTCCCTAGGACCAGTTTCTCGCAAACACCAAGACTGGTTTGATGAGAATGACACAGAAATCCAGGGACTCCTTGAAGAGAAACACCAAAAACACAAGGCTTACCTCAGAAATACCAGCTCAGTATCTAGTAAAACTGCCTATTCAAACATATGTAAGATAGTACAGACTAGCCTCAGAGACATGCAAGACTCCTGGCTGAGCAAAAAGGCCGATGAAATCCAGTCCTTTGCAGACAGAAAGGGTATGAAGAAGTTCTTTGACGCACTCAAGACAATATATGGTCCCCAGAGCTCAGGAACAACCCCACTCCTCAGTGCAGATGGAACCAGTCTTCTGGCTGACAAAGAAGCAATCTTGAAAAGATGGGCTGAACACTTTGATGGTGCCCTTAATCGGCCATCATCTATCAATGATGAAGCTATCAACAGACTACCACAGGTTGAATGTAATCCGCTGCTTCATAAAACTCCTGTCATCTGGCAAGGCTCCAGGATCAGATGCAATACCTGCAGATATCTACAAAGCAGGAGGTCCTCCAATTGCAGAGAAACTGACAGAGTTATTTCACATTATGTGGAGAAAAGAAGCCATCAGTCAAGACTTCAAGGATGCAACAATTATCCACCTATTCGAAAGGAAATCCTCAAGTCTGTGACAATCATCAAGGCATCTCTTTATTTTCAATTGCTGGGAAGATCCTTGCTAGGGTCCTACTGAATCGATTGAATGAACACCTTGAACAATGATAAAGCTATCAACAGACTACCGCAGGTTGAATGTAATCCGCTGCTTCATGAAGCTCCTGTCATCTGGCAAGGCTGCAGGATGAGATGCAATACCTGCAGAGATCTACAAAGCAGGAGGTCCTCCAGTTGCAGAGAAACTGACTTCTACCAGAAAGCCAATGTGGATTCAGGAAAGACAGAGGAATAATAGACATGATCTTTACAGCAAGACAGCTTCAAGAAAAATGCCAGGAACAGAATGTGGACCTCTACATGAGCTTTGTCGACCTTACCAAAGCGTTTGACACATTCAGTCGTGAGGGAATTTGGAAAATTATGGCAAAGGTTGGCTGTCCTGCCAAATTCATAGCAATGGTGCGGCAGTTCCATAATGGTATGCTTGCAAGGGTCCAAAATGATGGTGAGTTTTCTGATCCATTCCCTGTGACAAATGGAGTTAAGCAAGGCTGTGTATTAGCTTCAACACTGTTCAGCATGATGTTTTCTGCCATGCTTACAGATACTTTCCAGGGTGGTGACAATGGTATACTTATTAGGTATCGCTTTGATGGGAAACTTGTCAACCTAAGAAGTTTGCAAGCTAAATCCAAGGTGCAGACAGAAGTGCTAGATGAGTTCCTCTTTGCCGATGACATGGCAAAGGGTGCTCTAACAGAAGAGAAAATGTAAAAAGGTGTGGATCAAGTATCTGATTCATGTGACAGCTATGATCTCAAAATCAGCTTAAAAAAGACTGCGGTAGTATATCAGCCAGCACCTGGAAAGCCTTACAAGGAGCCTACCATCACAGTGAAAGGTCAACGACTGCAAGTGGTAGATAAGTTCACATACCTTGGAAGCACATTGATGATGAAGTCACTGCCAAGATTGCCAGAGCTAGTGCAGCAGTTTGGCCGGCTACGTGGAAGTATTTGGGACCGAAGTGGACACAAAACTGAAAGTATACAGATCGGTGGTGCTGCCAACACTATTATACGCATGCGAAACTACCAACGGCATGTCAAAAGACTGAACCACTTCTATACAAGCTTAGAAAATCTCTAAAGATCAAGTGGCAAGACAGGATTCCAGACACAGAAGTCCTGAAAAGGGCAGGGATGCAGAGTGTACATACTCTTCTGAAATTGGCACAGGTCATGTTACCAGAATGTCTGATGAACGTTTGCCAAAGAAAATCCTCTATGGAGAACTACAAGTTGGAAAACGCTCCCATGGTGGTCAGAATAAGCAGTACAAGGATACCCTCAAAGCCTCCCTTAAAGACTTCATCATACCAACAGAGTCGTGGGAACAGATTGCACAGGATCGAACAAAGTGGCGAGGCCTCATAAGAAGGGGAGCTGGTGAATACGAAGCAAAAAAAAAAAAAAAAAAAAAAAAAAAAAAATCAGCGAAGCTGAGTAGAAACGTGCATAGCGGAAAGCAAGAGCTAAAGCATCACCACCAGAGCTTTCTTCCTCAGACCTCTCTTGTTCTATCTGCAACAGGCAGTTTAGAGCTAAGATTGGTCTCATCAGCGATCTTAGAACCCATAAATAATAACACATCACACAGGTGATCAGGATTGGTCATTGTCGGTAATGACAGACGAACGATGATACAGTAAAACTGAGGTTTACAGAGGTATACATTATTTTTCTTATTTCTACTCAAAAACATAGATTGTGGGTACTCATTAGAACCGCTTTCGTGAGGCGGTTCTAACGAGTACCCACAATCTATGTTTTGAGCAGAAATTTGAAAAATATCAGAGTTTTATCTGAAAATTTTCATTTTTTTTAGTTGAAATTTTCTATATATTTGAATAGGCCTACTTTCGTAACGATTGGTGGCAAGTAGTGGGCAGCTAGTCGGCAACTCCATTTGGAGACAATTTGCATGGAATGTCAAAACCTGATTTCTGGGAAAATAAGAACATATTTCAAAATGCGTATGCTGGAATTTTACCTAGAGTGCTAAGCGTTAAGGCTGGTTACTTAACTCAAGCTTGTATTTTGTTTGCAGGAGATTATTTCATACAATACCGCCCTGTTTGAAAATGTTGGCTTTGGAGAGATATCTGATCCCCCACCTAGAACTGACAGAAGAAATGCCATTATCAATGAACTAAAGAACTCTGACGCCGATGTCATCTGCTTACAAGAGGTAAATAAAAACAAAGACAATTCTTAACCCTAAAAACAAAGACAATTCTTAACCCTAAAAATGCTGATCAGAACTGCAGCGGAAGAAATTTTATTTTATTTTATTTTATTTTTTTGTATTTGTTTTGGAGCATGACGTTCCATGTAAATGGTATCGCTAGCAGCAATTCACATAAAATGCCAAGTCTTATTGTTTCTGAAAAATGATATGAAAAAAATCGCCTGTTACCATTTTGATGAGCGCTTTAAAGGTTAAATGAAAATACATTGTTTTTACCACTCTCTCGGTTGATTCACAAATTGACAATATTTTCCCCCAGAACATAGGTTTTGACATTTTATGGAAAATGTTTCTACAGACAATTTGCATGATACGCCAGAGCGTATTTTCTGGTAAAAATAAGAATGAGTTTTTTTCAGCGTGCTAAGCGTTTATATAAATTCTGCTTTTGTGTTATGTCGAACAATCATTACCGATGAAAATATTAAAAACTGTAATTTGAATTTGAATCCATAACACTTATAGAACACGAAATCAAGATGATTCTGAAAACATTTCCTGCAGGTAATTTAACCCTTTCATCCCTGTTTTCTGAAGTGGACTCAACAGTTCTTGACTTTGGATGAGTCCATGAGTCCATTATCTCAAAAAAAAACGAAGTCGCATGGTCAAAAAATCGAAAAATAAATTCCACACCAACAGTGATCAAAAAAAAAAAAAAAAAAAAAAAAAGGAAAGGGCAAACAGCGTAGATCCTGATGAGCCATCATGTGTGGATCTACATGGTTTGCAAAGCCCTTTGTCTGGTCTGTAGAGTTGAGAGGTTTCAAAGCATCCGATCCAGGTAGAAAGAGTTAAGGAGTGTTGCAAGGCATTTTGCCTCAGTGATTGTTCCCTTCATGTATACGCACCAAGCCATTAACTCTTACAGTCCCAAATTCTGACATCGACTCTTCAGTCTCTGAATTTGGACAGATTCGTTATTGCAAAAAGAGGTTTCAGTCAAACATCAATGACAACATGGCAAACAGTGTAGGTTCTGATGAGACGGTTCCTTAGCTGTCCAACGCATTAATGATTGTTCATATGCAGGAATTCTCGTACTACAGGTACTAATCCGCACCAATCGGTCCCTTCTGTGACGTCACAGCCTGTCGCTAGTTCAGAACAGAAAGTCTAAAGTAATTGGTTAATGTGCACTACCCAATAGCTATAGATTTTCTGTTAATTAACAAGCATTAA
Source organism: Anodontia alba (assembly GCA_964016985.1). Classification (NCBI taxonomy): domain Eukaryota; kingdom Metazoa; phylum Mollusca; class Bivalvia; order Lucinida; family Lucinidae; genus Anodontia; species Anodontia alba. The sequence goes on from OZ024826.1 coordinate 39,695,117, forward strand.
TGCGTTTTGAAAATTATTCCGGCTGCCGTGCCACAATGCGTCTGATCCTTAAGGGGAATTGATACATTTGATAGACTTTTCACCATATCTGCCAAGGGAGGCAACTTATGTGTCTTATGTGACTTCCTGTTTGCTGTACAACACTCCAGCCCCCTTCTGAAAAGGGTCTAGTCAACATGGAAAGAATTTGTCTCTCCCCTTCTTTAGAGTAGCTCTCTTTTCAGATGAGACGGAAACATTACTGACAGACAATAATACCCTTGAAAGTGAATCATTTCCCCATATTTGCATTCTCTGTGCATTTACAGAACAGAAAAAAACTATAATTTACTGTTGGGATGTAATACTGTTCATACTTCAATGAATACATTGACTCACGCGACTTCATATGATAATTAAGTGACGTCAAAATAAGCCAATATGACAGAACGAATGTGACGTTATGACGTCAACGACTGCATGCAATTGCTCTCTTGTTTCAATTTTAACCCTCGAACCAGAATTTGTCGTCAAATAATGGAAGGAAAGTACATGTAATATAATTAATGTTAGTGACACAGCTACTTCCAAGCGGGCACATGCCGTTTATACTTTGCCTCAACGTCAATGCAACATCATGATGTTACGTCAGCGTTGAGGCGACGTTAAGCAATGTGCTCCCACCCCCTTAGTTGATTTTATCTGTTTCAGGTTTGGTTTGGAGAAGATATCAATGAAATAATACAAGAACTAAATTCTAAATACCCTTATTCGTTTTCCCCACTGCACAACAGAAATGGCGATCTTCCAAACGGTGGAGTGGACAACCAAGCTGCATGCGACAACAACTGGTTTGAGGCCAAACTGTTCGAAGGATTTCTGTCTTGTGCAACTACAAACTGTCCCATGATCGAGTCGATAAGTGAAGCTGTCGACTGTCTCTTCCAGAACTGCGTCGTTCGCTTCTTTCTCTTATCACAAGAATGTTGGAGTTGTATTATTTTATCAGGATCAAACATAGAGCAGACCAGGCAAAGGTTTGTTTATTATAAAGCATTTTAGCCATGCATTGAGAATACTTGTAAAGCTTTCTCATAGTTAATTTTACGTGTCTGACCAGCAATGTTTCTTCGTCACCAGCATACGGCGTTTACGTTTCACAGCTAATCCATTCTGCTAGAGCCTGCTCTAAATATCTGGGCCCAGTTGTTCAAAGCATCGTTAGCTTAACGAGCTCGTTAGTGGTAAAAATATTAACTGCTCTAGTAAGTACAGTATCTAATTCACAGTTATTTTTGCTGAAAAAAAATGTGAGTAGCTTTTGCAAATGCAAAAGCTACTCACATTTTTTCAGCAAAAATATTAGCGGATATACCATATTTAATGATACAAGTTTTACGATACTTTAACTAGTTAACGACATCGTTAGTTTCGAACAACTGGACCCAGACCTTTATCGAACGAGAAAGGCTGCTCTCTACAGGACTGCAGACCTAGGGGTATCAAAGAACTAAGCTGGTGTCAACACTTAACCCATTGTATACTGAATAGACTCTCCTACTATATATATTGGAAGAGTCCAATTTCAATTTTAGGTACGTCCGGCTATGATATTTACATATTTCTAGAGAAAAAATGGCTAAACTATTTGCAAACAGTGAGGACCCTGATCAGACGCGCGTTCTGCGGCGTCTGATCTGGGTCTGCACTGTTTGCCAATTATCCTCTTACAGGTCTCCCGACTACAAGGGATTAAGAAGTTCTTGGGGAGGCATCATTACAAAAACACGCCTATTTAAATGTTTAGAAAATTTCACCTAAACAAAAACTGAAAATTTTCAAATAAAAGAAAACCCTGATATTTTTCATACTTCTGCTCAAAACATACATTGTGTGTACTCATTAGAACCGCCTCACTGAGACGGCTCTAACGAGTACCCACAATCTATGTTTTTGAGCAGAAATAAGAAAAAAAAATGTATACCCATGTAAATCCCAGTTTTACTATATAAAAATGGGGTTTAAGGGGATCAAAATTATATAGACATGTTTTCGTGATGCATGACCTTGTCAATAACTACAATGAGGCTGTTTCCAGATTTATGTCTAATATTTTTGCAAGAGCCAAGCCATAAACAGACTTTTCAAAACCTGGACATTACTAGTCCCGTATTTTCCTATATCAATGTCCAGACTAACAGGCACGGTTGGTGAAGGATGGTTGCCAAGTAATATTTACGATTCATCCCATTTATTTTGGGTCCATGTCTATCTGTCTGAAAATTTTGTCTTTGTGTATGATTTTCCGAAATACGATTTTGGTATGTTGATTTCGACTCATTGTAACATAATTCTACTTGGTAATTTGAGCTATGTCGTGGGTGAGGGAGTAGTGGGGCAGGTCTGAGAGGGCGCTTGGTATTTTTGGGATGAAAACTTTTTGACGCTGATAAGCCTAGGTAGCCTTAAATAACAGTGATATCCCTCTCTTTGTATGTTATTGCAAATTGTACATTTTCTTGTTTCATGTTGTACATGTTTTTGTTTCTTTTTTCAAACCCGGGAACCAGTCAAAGCGGTACAACTTAACCTATACGTATTGTTCTTTTTATGCCAACAAACCAGTTACATGCTGTTTTTCTGTAAATTGTTTTTCTATAAATGTGGATTTTGCGTGCTAACGAAACACATTTTATGATTTTGAAACTATAAATAAAAATCTAACCTTGTCCGGTGACTCGAAGCTTTTTGTTTCCACAGCACGAAAACATGCCTATATAATTTTGACCACCTTAAACCTCACTTTTATATACATGTAGTAAAACTGGGGTTTACAGGCTAAAACATAGATTATGGGTACTCGTTAGAACTGCCTCGCCGAGGCGGTTCTAACGAGTACCCACAATCCATGTGATTGTGGGTACTCGCGCCTCGCCGAAGCGGTTCTAACGAGTATTTCAATCTATGTTTTGAGCAGAAATATGAAAATTATCACAGTTTTATCTGAAAATTTTCAGTTTTGGTGGTGCAATTTTCTTCATATTTGAATAGGCGTGTTTACGTAATGAGCTGTATTACCTCAAATTGAAAATTGAAACCTGCGCTGTGTGCAGAAGTGCCATTTTGCCCTGGATCCCTGTACTTAATGACGAGCGCTAACAGGAGCAGGGGTCCAGGGCAAAACACTTGTGAGTGCACTTCGGAACGCAGCCCAGCTGTCAGGACACCAAAGCTTTTTGTTTGATTTGGGCTTATCGTCGCTTTCAACAATCTTTCAGTCATATCGCGACGGTGTCTGGATGGGGCAGGGAGCTCAATGCTCACTTTAAGAGTGCTGCCTCACTGAAATATCACGCCCCAGACACGTTGACATGATATTCCACCCAGTGAAATTATACTGACACTGAGCTGACCAGTTCTGATTCCTAGCTCTACTTTCTTAATGCTGAGCGCCAAGCGAAAGAGCAGCTAGTACCAATTTTAAAGTCTATGACCCGGCCGGAGACCGAACCCGCAACCTCCCGGTCACAAAGCAGACGCTCTACCACTGAGCCACTGTGCCGGTGTCCAGACAAGGTTATAGTTTCACCTATGCATGACTTTATTATGTTTTTCATTAAACTGACCAGGGCGACTGTGTGTTCCAGATATGGTGTTTGTTTTTTTTTTCAACCAAAACTACTGATATTTTATTTTAACGCTCCACGACAACATATGTTGTGGGTACCCACTAGAAGCACTCAGCGAGGCACTTCTGATGAGTACCTACAGCACAACAGCACCTCTTTTTGTAGTGAATTCATAAAAACAATATCACGCGGATACCTCCCCTTATCTGGGCCTATGCGCTTTGCGTTCCAGTACCTTATAAGCCACAAAATAATATTACAGAAATAATCATTTATTACAGCAGTGAAAGCACAAATAAGGACTATTCTGTATTTATAAACACTGTAAGTCTCTCTCTCTCTCTCTCCCTCTCTCTCTCTCTCTCTCTGGTATTTATAATTTATATATTATTGTTGTAGATGCGGAAGGCAAAGTGGTCAAAGTTCTTACACAAATATGAATAACCCAGGTCTATTGCTCTTGAGTAAGACACAAATGCGTGACCGAAAATATGTTGAATTTCACCGATTTAGCAGAGAGATTAAGGTTAATGGGTACTTACAAGCAGAGGTAAAACACGTTTGTATTGTTTTCACTGATTCACCAGGGAGGTTATAATTAGAGGGCACCTACGAATTTAGGTAAGAATATGTTTACATTGAAATTCACTGATTTACCAGAGCGTTCTAAATTAGAACGTTCCTGCGAGCTGAGGTGAGAATAAGTTTGCATCAACAGATTTACCTAAAAGTTCGAAGTTAGTGGGTACCTACGAGCTAGGTAAGAACAAGTTTACACATTGACCTTCAATGGTTTATTAGGGTGTTAATAGTTAGCGGGTACCTACAAGCTGAGGTAATAACAAGTTTACATTGACCTTCACTGATTTACCAGAGAGTTCATAGTGAGTAGGTACCTACGAGAACAAGTTTACGTTGACCTTCACTGATTTACCAGGGAGTTCATAGTAAGTGGGTTCCTACAAGCTGAGGTAAGAACACGTTTACATTGACCTTCACTGACGTTAGTTGGTTCCTACAAGCTGAGGTAAGAACAAGTTCACATTGACATTCACTGATTTACCAGATAGTTCATAGTGAGTGGGTACCTACGAGCTGAGGCAAAAACAAGTTTACATCAACTGATTTACCTGAGGGCTCAAAGTTAGTGGGTACCTACGAGCTGAGGTGAGAACAATACATTGACCTTCAATGATTTACTAGGGAGTCACTAGTTAGCGGGCACCTACAAGCTGAGGTAATAACAAGTTTACATTGACCTTCACTGATTTACCAGAGGGTTCATAGTTAGCGGGTTCCTACAAGCTGAGGTTAGAAAAAGTTGACATTTACCAGAGACTGATTTACCAGAGAGTTCATAGTGAGTAGGTACCTACGAGAACAAGTTTACGTTGACCGTCACTGATTTACCAGAGAGTTCATAGTAAGTGGGTTCCTACAAGCTGAGGTAAGAACAAGTTTACATTGACCTTCACTGATTTACCAGAGAGTTCATAGTGAGTGGGTACCTACGAGCTGAGGTAAGAACAAGTTAACGTTGACCTTCAATGATATACCAGGGAGTTTATAGTAAGTGGGTACCTACGAACTGAGGTAAGAACAGATTTACGTTGACCTTCACTGATTTACTTGAGAGTTCAAAAGTAATGGGTACTTACGAGCTGAGATAAGGACAAATTTACTTTGACCTTCATCGATTTACTTGAAAGTTTAAGTTAATGGATACTTAAGAGCTGAGGTAAGAACAAACTTACTTTGATCTTCACTGATTTACTTGAGAGTTCAGTTAATGGGGGAAAGAACTACAAATTTGGTGACGAGATAAGGTTAAGATCCCATTTTATAGATATTCACCTTTTAGATCGCCCAGATTCGTATGTCCTGTGAAAATTGTATGTAAGAAGCACTGTGTGCTGACCCACGCATATATATATATATATATATATATATATATATATATATATATATGATTTATGATTTTGAAACCCTTCATATGACGTCCAATATAGTAAAAAGTCATAAGTGATAATGAACTGAAGTAGGAAGTAGTCTAACTTTTATGAACTGAAGTTGTCTAACTTTGTTGTTTATAAGCCGGCCTCGGTGGCTCAGTTGGATGCGCGTCAGACTGGAGACCAGGAGAGCGCGGGTTCGATACCCGCCGAGGTCGGCAGCATTCTTTCTTGGAGACTGACCATGAAATATTTTCAACGGTCATTCTCTCCCTTCAGCTGATTCAAGAAGGACAGTTGTCAGTTTCTGGCGAAAGAATGTGCACAATACTGGTTAACCGCTTAGAGGATTAAGCCTGCCCAGTAAACGTGTGGTTAGGTAAACTGACCGTGCTCGACATGACTCTAGCGGGTTGACTGGGCCGTAAAACCTCAACACAAACATATTGATGTTCTAGTTCACATCTAGCGGATCGATACATTATTTAGCGGCAACAGGACTCCGATTGTTTAGAGTAAATACGGTAAATGTCAAAGGCTTCTATTGAATTTTCTTTTACATCCAGGTTGAAGATATTGGAAGGGTTGGCTGCACCCATACTACCGTCTATCTTACTGGATCTTCTTACATAGAAAGTAAGTTTTTTTGTATCCATTTGTTTTTTTAACGTTTAGCACTGTAGGTATATTTTCAACAGACGATATTTTTCAGTATTTTAATATTTTTTTCCAGAAAGCAGAAATTAAAAGACAATTTGCATACAAATGTCAAATCTTGCTTTCTTGGAAAAATAAGAAAAAATATCGTTTATTTGTCGTCTGCTGAATTAGCCCAGAGTGTTGTAAAGGTTAAACAGGTTCAGACAGTGTCAGCGTATTGTTAAATCAGTTACAACACACACACACACACACACACACACACACACACAAATCGATACATGATATTCGTTATTCACATATTATGTTGTAACAGATGGGCTATTTGACCTGGGCTGTGTTCAGAAGTGCAAAGCGATAGCAAATTGTTCTGCCCTAGCTCCCTGTAGCTAATGACGGGCGCCAACAGCAGCAGGTATCCAGGGCAAAATACTTGTGAGAATTTGGCTCATTTGAACGCAGCCCAGGCGAATTGGTGGCTTACCAAGGAGGATCTCTCTGAGCTGACGTATTGCCCTCTTCTAACAGGAATGATCCACTTATTTGGGAAGGGATTCCTATACCTGGAACAAATTTTGTTCTGATTCTGCCTGAGTAGCCCAGTAAGCATTCTACATAAATCTGTAGCGGGCCGTTATCGGCCCGTCAGCTACCCTGACGGGCCGATACTACCCTGACGGGCCGATAACGGCCCGCTGTAGATTTATAAAGAATGCTAGTTGGGAACATTTCTAAACTAAATACCTGTCTGTTCAAACAGTACAGATCCTAAGATCCTAATGTGACGGCTCGTAATGAGTCGTCTCATCAGGATCTACATCGTTTACCATTCTGTTTCGATTTTTGAAGTCTCAATCTGCAAAAATGGAAAAATCCAAATTCAGTAATTGAAAAATCCATTTCATGAACTCAGGGATGGAAGGGTAAATGAAGTCTGTTGGTGCAAAGGTGTTCTTTATATGAGCCATAACGTCAGGAAATCTACCTGATATTGTATTTTCATGGTCTTATGGCATCTGCAAAAACGGTGAGGAAGCACAGCTGATCTGAGTGTTGTTCACATATCCATTACGAAAACACGCCTATTCAAATATATTGAAAATTTCACCATCAAAAACTGAAAGTTTTCAGACAAAATTCTGATATTTTCATATTTTTGCTCAAAAACATAGATTATGGGTACTCGTTAGAACCGCCTCGCCGAGGCGGTTCTAACGGGAACCCACAATCTATGTTTTTGAGCAGAAATTAGAACAATAATGTATACCCCTGTAAACCCCAGTTTTACTATACAACAATGGGATTTAAGGGGTTCAAAATTATATAGGTACATGTATGTTTTTGTGATGATATTTCACTTAGTGATCTATACAGTAAAGCAGCGGACCAGAGGAGTTCGGCCCGGTGCGTCTTAGTCTAATAATCATCGGTGGTATAATCCAATTAGTGTCTTGGTTTAAACATATTTTATTTCCCCAAGTATACATGGGTACAGACATAATGTTGTGAAAAAAAAAAAAAAAAAAAAAAAAAAAAAAAACATAATAAAGGGTCAGAACGAAAGCAATGATACTTATTTAGTTCTTCTTAATAATAGCAATTAACAACTGTAAAAAGAAGGCATAGATCGTGTACAAGTGATACTCTAAATTATGGAATTGTATCTTAGTAATTGTTCAGATGCATGGAAGATCTTGTGGAGCTTGAATTGTGTTTCTAGTATAATCCTGGTATTTGTTAGACTTATATTTGTTTTTAGTTGAACTGCTTCTGAATCCCTTTAATGGCATTAAAAACTACGTGACACAAGGTCAGAATGAAATACGACAACTAGTAGAAGCATTTTCCGATGCAAGAGAAGTGTTTCTGATCGGTGATGTGAATGTTGGGCCAGCATTTCCTCCTAATGTAACTGCTATACAACCAGGTGACTCTTTTTGTTCTTTTTTGCTCTCTCACACAAGACATATGACTAGTGTAGGTACATGACATTAAACCTGTATCCACTATATATGCATATGCATGTTTATTTAAGTGAAGCCTACCCAACCCTACGCGCCCCATCACCGTTTGCGAAAAACAAGTAGAAACACTACTGAAAATGACATTATCATCATTTTGTCATTATTAGCTTCATAATTGTGATCAGTTTATTTATCTTTATTTAAAGTTGGGCCAGCGCAATGACAAAAACCTACAGTAAGACTTGTACGACCAGCAAAGACTCAGATCAGCCTTCGCATCTGTGCAGTCTGATCAGAGTCTTCGCTGATTGCGTGTGCTTTCTACAGCCTCCAGGTTATCAAATAAGGGATAAATGATAAACGGTCTCATAGTGGGTGGATGTATAGGATGACCTGAGTCTTTGCTGGTCATACGGGTCTTATTGTAGGTTTTGTCGTGCGCTGGCTCATTTAATAAACACTTTGTTTTGACACCAAGTCAAACAAGATTGATTCAGTTGCATTTGTACACAATTAGCAATATCCCCGTCACTCTTACCTGATATTTAATGCCAGTGTGTGTATTTTAGTCAAAAAGTCCGAATAGGGGTCCTCTACCTCACCTTTGAAACATCAAAATGAGCATCGCGGCGTTTTCTATATGTATAGATATTTATGCTATATTGACAAATGCCTTCATCACGAAAACATACCTATACAACTTTGACCCCCTTAAACCCCACTTTTATATAGTAAAACTGGGGTTTACAGGGGTATACATTATTTTTCTTATTTCTGCCCAAAACATAGATTGTGGGTACTCGTTAGAACCGCCTCGCCGAGGCGGTTCTAACGAGTACCCACACTCTATGTTTTGAGCAGAAATATGAAAAATATCAGAGTTTTTTTATCTGAAAATTTTCAGTTTTTGGAGGTGAAATTTTCTATATATTTGAATAGGCATGTTTTCGTAATGCCAGTCACAGTCTCTACAAGCATGCACGTTCTGCAGAACACCTGAAAACGTCTACATTGTCTACACTGTCCGACAAGGAGTACTCTACCTCATTTGTGAAACATCACAGTAGGCATCACTTCATTTTCTATATCTTCAGATATCTCATCACGAAAACATACCTGTATAATTTTGACCCCCTTAAACCCCATTTTTATATAGTAAAACTGGGGTTTACAGGGGTATACATTATTTTTCTTATTTCTGCTCAAAACCATAGATTGTGGGTACTCGTTAGAACCGCCTCAGCGAGGCGGTTCTAACGAATACCCACAATCTATGTTTTGAGCAGAAATGTGAAAAATATCAGAGCTTTTTATCTGAAAATTTTCAGTTTTTGGAGCTGAAATTTTCTATATATTTGAATAGGCGTGTTTTCATAATGATACTATATTGTTAAACGGCATCCTGATACAATCTCTACAAGTGTGTGCGTTCTATAGAACACTTAAATATCTATAATGTCAACACCGTCCACATAAGGACACTCAACCTCATCTGTGAAACATCACAATGAGCACGATATCTAAGCTATATTTTCAAACGCCTGCCAGAGACAATCTCTACAAGTATGCTCGTCTTAAATGTCTACAGTATGGGGCCCTTCAACATCTTCTGTGAAACATTATTCTGTGTAAGCATCACTGCGTTTTCTATTTCTTCCGATATCAATGATATATTGTTAAACGTCTTCCAGACACAGTCTGTGCAAATGTATACGTTCGCAGAACACCTGAACATGTCTAAAATGTCTACCATATCCGTGTAAGGGTACTATACCTCATCTGTGAAACATCGCGGTGAGTATTACTGCATTTTGTTTTTCAGGGCCCAGTTGTTCAAAACTAACGATGACGTTAGTTAACGTATCGTTAAAACTTTGATAATTAAATATGGCATATATGCTAATATTTTTGCTGAAAAAGTACATGTGAACTAAATATTGTACTTACTAGAACAGTTAATATTTTGTATACATTTAGCATCAATGCACTCTCTTTTTCTTCAGATATTTATGCTGTATTAACAAACGCTTTCCAGACACAGTCTCTGCAAGTGTGCACGTTCTGTAGAACACCTGAAAATGTCTACAATGGGCCAGAGGAAGACAGTCTGGTTATAGATCACATATTTTACAATGGATACACCATTAATGTAAGTACCGTTTTACCTTCTGCTTGGATCGTTTTTTCTAAGCCACACTATGTATCTCGAGTCCCTCCGCGATAAGACATTTACTTGGCCGTCGCGGAATTATGGAGTAGCTATTTAAGTTAGTAAACTAACAAGTGATCATCTATATTGATATTACAGCTTGTTTTCTGCTGTCCTTTAAGGAATTTTTTTTTTTTTTTTTTTTTTTTTTTTTTTTAATTTGACTACCGTGGTCTCGATACAGCAAAGGTTTCACTATTATCAGTCTTAGTGGTAACTACACGCCAGTTGAGACAGGCAGAAAACAATCTTCTGTATTTTCACGTGTTACATGAATCTGAACAATATTCCAACAGCCGTGTCTACCAACTTTTCTCAACAACCCCCTCTCTCTTTCTAAACTTTTTCTCTTTTACTAATCTTTTAAAGAGATAGGTTTTGAATTTGTCATTTCAAATGATAACGTATTTAAAATAGTCATGTGCTATATATATTTGTCAGTATATATGTATTTATGACATTTAAACACATGTTTAGTCTAAAAAAAAAAAAAAAAAAAAAAAACTAACAAGTGATCAAAGAGTCCCCAGAAAGGCTTCAAGATCCACGTTAGTCCATCACGAGAACACGCCTATATAATATTGACCCCCATAAACCCCACTTTTATATAGTAAAACTAGGGTTTACCCACAATCTATGTTTTGAGCAGAAATATGAAAAATATCAGAGTTTTTACGTGAAAACTTTCACTTTTTGGCCGTGAAATTTTCTATATATTTGAATAGGCGTGTTTTCGTAATGTGGAGCTAGCAAACATTCTATATTTTTGCCAGTTTTGATACAGTTCTTAGGGGACAAGATACACTGGGTAGGTTTTGCGCCCTTTGTGACAGGGAATACAACATTCTTCCATGTTTTGACGAATTTTTAGAATTAGAGAGGCTATTTTGGACATGATTATGAAGTTAATTCCGTTTAAAATACAGTGGTGGAGTATCCGTCCGTCCATTTATCTAATCAATTTTCATTAAGAAGCGTGTGAGAGAGAAACAAAACACACACACACACACACACACACACACACACACACACACACACACACACAAAAACAAAAAACAAAAAACATTAATCAAAGTATACTATATAATTTGTATAAAGGCAATTTATTAGTCCATCTAAGCATACAATAAGAAAATTGTCATGAGAGTTTTCAGACAACAGAAATTGCAATGCGAATTGTAAATCATATATAGTTTTTTTGTTTGAAAAGGCCAGATCCCATTAAATGGTTGAAATCTACATGTATTAAGCAACCAATATTTGTTTTCCCATAGGCGCTTGCCTAACACAGGTTTGACTGTAGTTCACATAACAATTGCTGATTATGTATGAACATTTAAATTTCAAATGAACTCCCCACCCCTCTCTCTCTCTCTCTCTCTCTCTCTCTCGCACACACACACATTAAAGCTTTCACAACTTGAAAAGCTAAATTATCTTTTCATCCTGTTAATAATCCACCACATTACGAAAACACTCCTATTCAAATATATAGAACATTTTCCAACTAAAAAAGAAAGATTTTCAGATAAAAAAGTCGTATATTTTTCATATTTCTGCTCAAAATATAGATTGTGGGTACCCATTAGAACCGTCTCGACGAGACGGTTCTAACGAGTACCCACAATTTATGTTTTTGAGCAGAAATAAGAAAATTAATGTATACCCCTGTAAACCCCAGTTTTACTGTATAAAAGTGGGGTTTAAGGGGGTCAAAATTATATAGGCATGTTTTCGTGATGATTTAATAGTGGCGATCAACTAAAGACAACATAATTGGTCCAAACTGTTACATGTCTGATAGTTTACAAATTATGCAGTAGAAGATCGCCGTAATAATCCATTGTGATTATTTAAATACATGCACTTTTGTTACATTTGTATCCACACGATAATTATGTACCGCAATCAAAGGAAAACGAATTTAATTAGTATTTAATGGAAGTAAATATTTAGTTTTTCTTTTTTTCATTACTATTAGATTAAAATCTTAAAAAGCAAATTATTAGAATTTCTCATGTCTTTATTTTCCGTTATATTTGGAAGTGTTTTTTTTTCTCTTTCGTTTTTAGCTTCACTTTAGATGAGGTATCATGGCGTGGTCATCACGAAAACATGCCTATATAATTTTGACCCCCTTAAACCAAACTTTTATATAGTAAAACTGGGGTTTACACGGGTATACATTATTTTTCTTATTACTGCTCAAAAACATAGAGTGTGGGTACTCGTTAGAACCACCTCACCGAGGCGGTTCTAACGAGTACCCACAATCTATATTTTGAGCAGAAATATGAAAACTACCAGAATTTTTCATCTGAAAACTTTCATTTTTTGGTGATAAAATTTTCAGCATATTTGAATAGGCATGTTCTCGTAATGGTTCACGTCCGTCAGTCCGTTACTTTTTCTCATATACGCGGTAAAGTCCACATTTTCTAATCCGATTCTTTTGAAACTTGTTTGTGTCATTATAAGGATTAATCCTACGAAAAAATGAAGAAATCCGCTAATATCATGGGAACTTTTAAATGTTTGTTATTTTTTTCTCGTTTACGCGATTAAGTCCACATTTTAGTCCAATTCTTTTGAAGCTTGTACAGATTGTACCGTTGTAAAAATGATCCCAGTGAAAATAAAGAAAATCCGCCAAACATTATGAGAAGAGGGCCCTTTTATTATTATTTTTTTTACTATTTTTTTTCTCGTTTATGCGATTAAGTCCACGCTTTCCGTTTTGAAACTTGCACAGAGATGTCGTATCATCATAGACATCAACCCTGTTGAATGTGAAGAAAATCCGTCAAATATTATGGGAAAAGGAACCATACAAATTTTGGTTAATGTTTTTCTTGTTTACGCGATAAAGTCCACACTTCTTTTTTATTCAATTCTTTTGAAACTTGCGCAAATTATTTGTATCACCATAGACATCAAAAAAGGTAAGAGAAAAATCCAGGGAGTGCCACAATCACAAACCGCAGCCCAGACACCAAGAAGAAGAGGAAACAAACAAATTTAAACAAGCACAAAACAAACAAACGTAAGAAAAGCACCAAGATTAGCTCTCTCTTCCCCAAGCAAGGTAATCGCAATGCTAAAAGGACAGAAAAACACAAGAACAAAGTAACACAAGGCAAGACATAAAACAAATCGCCTCGTAGGATAAACCACAAAGCAACAAAGAGTAAGACTAACACCGGGAGCTTAGAACGGTCAGTAGAATAAACCACCCGGGGGTGGGATGGGGTAGGGGTGGGGTTAAAGCACTTTTACGGCCAGCCAACATCACCCTGGGCCTCGATGCAACTCTTAATAAGAAATACATAAAAATTCGGTTCGCATATAGGCTCACAACTCAGTTAATGCATCAAAGCGAAAACATAAAAATCCAATTTATCACTATGATAAACATAGACGAGTATTCATGGCTTATTCTATTGTGTGACAGTACTGCAAATGAAGAAAATCCATCCTATTGCAAATGAAGAAAATTTCTTGAATAGTTTTGGAAAAAGAAATTTTCCAATTTGTTATTTTTTCTACTGTATATACATGTAGACAACTTAGTCATTTACAATTTGAGTGTCGTGGGTTCAAATCCCGGTAGATCCAAGAAAAAAAAAAACAAAAAAATAAAAACAAAAAAAAACAATAATTTTTTTATTACATCGCTATATCACTTTATCATTTAGTACTTGATTCCCCTAAAGAATTGGAGAAAATTGGACATTTTCTTTTGGAAAGGTATTTTTTTTTTTCTAAATATTGCTTGTGTTCCCTACCCTACGTATATAGGATATAAGATGAATTATTGATTAGGGTCTTTATAAATATTACGAAAGCACGCCTATTCAAATATATAGAAAATTTCGCATCCAAAAAACTGAAAATTTTCGGGCAAAAAAACTGATATATTTCATATATCTGTTCATAACATAGATTGTGTGTACTCGTTAGAACCACCTCAGCGAGGCGGTTCTAACGAGTACCCACAATCTATGTTTTTGAGCAGAAATAAGAAAAATAATGTACACCCCTGTAAACCCCAGTTTTACTATAAAAAAGTGGGGTTTAAAGGGGTCAGTATTATATGTGATGAATATGTCTATGGACAATTACCACTGGCGGCAAGATTTTTCTTGGTAAACTGGCCTAATGTCAAGGCGAGGTCCCCATTTGTTCGTGCATTCATCCGTTATTGCACCTGTTGTCTGTACCTCATTATATCATTTATTATCTTTCGGAGAATCCAGCAGACGACAATGCGGAGGCCACTTCACCTAGAAGATGGGATTAGGCATTTCATGCGGGCTGTCTCCTTAGGAGAGGGTTGGTATAGGGTGACTCATTCTGTTTTCTATTAGATCTGACTAGGATATGTCCGGATATCACTGGCTGATTGTTTATATTCAAGAGGCTAAATGTTACAATTTGACAGACCTATTTGCTTAGAAGGTTTTAAAATCTTCTTACTTTTTTACTTTCTAATTGATCATTTACAGCTGACATATAGATCTCTAAAACCTTACTGTCATTCACGAGATCAGTTTGCTTCTCTGAAAAAAAAAAATCTATTTCTCACTACACTGTATCTTGTAGGCTTTATAACATTGTATAATGTTTAATGCTGAATAAAGAATTTGTATTGTATATTGTATATTGTATATTGTATTTATACCTGATGCAGGAAAGGCTTTTATCTATTACCAAACAACGAATTGTAAACTATTGTAAGATTATGCTGACAACAAAATTAGTTAAACTAAAAGTCGGTAGTTCACAGAGAGTAGTAAACAATGTGGGATAAGGAGAAATTGCATGTTATTAGCGGTTTATTATTTTCATGCAATGTTTTGAATAGAACTCAGCCCATCACGAAAACACGCCTGTATAATTTTGACCCCCTTAAACCCCACTTTTATATAATAAAACTGGGGTTTACAGGAGTTTACATTATTTTTCTTATTTCTGCTTAAAACATAAATTATGGATACTCGGTTCTAACGAGTACCCACAATCTATGTTTTGAGCAGAAATATGAAAAATATCAGAGTTTTTTTTTTTATCTGAAAATTTTCAGTTTTTGGAGGTGAACTTTTCCATAGGCGTGTTTCCGTAATGCGCAGACACATTAAATTTTGGTGTTGTTTGGTAAGAGATTAAGTGATTATTGAGATTTATTCAGCAGGCAATTAATGAAAAAGTAAGTATTATAGAACTTGTTTATAATAAGCGATTTTCCAATTTGTGAAATTTGTTTTCCATTGTAGTGCTATGACACAAAAATATATTCAGTTTATTATCAATGTTTCCCACCATGAAAGTTGCATGATGGTTATTCTAAGCATGTCTCATGTGAAACAGGTTTTTACCTGCAAACATATTGTACCGGTGATGAAAACCGAAAAAAAAAAAAAAGATTTTCTTCCGAATAAGTCAATTTCAACGTGAGACCGAAGAAAACCAACTTTTATTGATAATTTACTGACAATAACCACTTCTTTATTAACATGTTTTTTTATATTTATGTTATATTGCTGAAGTGTATCTTTCTTTCTATCTTTCTTTCATCTATTAAAATCTAGAAAAATGAATTGATTCGAATGCCTCATGTAACATTTCTTTTCTGTTATATTTGGGTGTTTTCTTTTTTGTTTTCTTTTTATATTTCCTTCCAAATTAGTCGAATTTAGTATGAGAGCGAATTGACTAAAAAGAGAACGAATTGACCAAAATGTGTACGGATTGACCAAATGAGTACGGATTGACCGAAGAAAAATTTTGAGTACGGATTGACCGACAAATGAGTACGAGTTGACCAAACTGAGAGCAAATTGACTAAAGTACGAACTGACTTGAGAACGAACTGGCTTGGTACAAACCCATCACGAAAACATGCCTATGTAATGTTGACCCCCTTAAACCCCACTTTTATATAGTAAAACTGGAGTTTACAGGGGTATATATTATTTTCTTATTTCTGCTCAAAAACTTAGATTATGGGTTCTCGTTAGAACCGCCTCGCCGAGGCGGTTCTAACGAGTACCCACAATCTATGTTTTGAGCAGACATATGAAAAATATCAGAATTTTTGTATCTGAAAATTTTCAGTTTTTGAAGGTGAAAGTTTCTATATATTTGAATAGGCGTGTTTTCGTAATGCACAACCTGTTGTCTCCGCAAACTTATCCTTTGTTTTGAGAAATATGGAGCCTTTAATAAAGAATCTTATTGCTGTTGTCCACGTGACTATCGCTGACCAATATATTTAATACTCGCAAATACGTTTGTACGAAAACCAGGTACTGGTTATTTATAGCCGCTGTGACGTCAGAGTTCTATTTTAAGAGGTATCTGTAAAACCTGGACTGGGCTTAGTGCTCGGGCATTGACAAACAGTGCAGACCTAGATCAGAATGCGGCGTCTGATCAGGGTCTTTGTTGCTTGCTTAAAGTACAGGGAGTTAAGGTTCTAGTTTTGCAAATATTTGAGACTTCAATAATTATTATTTTTCATCCAATACAGTAGAACCTCAATAATTCAAACTCCAATAATTCAAAATTCTCAATAATTCAAAATCGTTTTGAAGTCCCGACTTAAATATATGTATGCATTATAACCCTCAATTATTCAAAGTCTCAATAATTCAAACAAAACAGTTCGGCCCCTTGGACTTTGAATTATCGAGGTTTCACTGTATGTATAAAATTTGCCTATATATTCTTAAAGGCTTTCTGAACACGTATACATGAATTTTTTGAGAAGAAATATATTTTAGAACAAAATTTTATCGTTACAACTTACGTTAACTTCTGACGTAAGAATAGCAAGAGCGAGGATACTCTTTCTTATAATAAGATATGGGTTGCTAGGAATGCTGTGCTAAGATACGTAAACTATCATTTTCAAGTTAAAAATAGCTAAAGTAATGTTTTACTGATGCAAATTTGGTTGTATCCTGTAATTGTTAATAAGCTTCAAAACAGTACACCTTCTTTGCAACGTTTCAAAGCTACCCCTAATGTATTTCTAGTCATACAAAAGCATCATGGTCAAAGACACATTTCTCTTTATTGCAGTCATCATTCTAATGGTTGATACAGATACTGCCCAGAAGTAATTTTAACACAGTGCTAGCATGAAGAAACTAACCAGTTATCAGTTTCATGTTTTCTATGTACGTTAGCGAAATATACAGTCACAAAAGGATAAAAGATAACAAGTAACTGGCCTTTTTTTTTTTTTTACATTATTCGCTGTTATGCACCTTTAAATTACCATTAGAATCAATAATCTAAAACCTCCAGAACTTGCACTTAGCACTGAGGCAGTCTTTAATCCCCGTTCAGGACCATTTTCAGGCGGTCTGATCTTGGTCTACATTGTTTGTTTGTGTCCCTTTTATGGGACGCAGGAGATGAATGGGTGAAAGGGATGAAATACACAACTGAAATTAGTTGCTTCTGTAATTGTAAATAGCTATGGTTATATCTAACAGTGTAGATCCTTATCAGATGCTGCTTTCTGTGACGTCCGATTAGGGTACGCAGTGTTTACTTAGGATGTGGATTTGGAAAACCAGGGAAGTATAGTCATTAAAAATCCATCACGAAAACATATCTATATAATTTTGACTCCCTTAAACCCCACTTTTATACAGTAAAACTGGGGTTTACAGGGGTATACATGTACATTATTTTTCTTATTTCTGCTGAAAACATAGCTTGTGGGTACTCGTTAGAACCGCCCCGGTGTAGCTTGTGGTACTCGTTAGAACCGCCTCGCCGAGGCGATTCTAACGAGTACACACAATCTATGTTTTGAGCAGAAATAAGAAAAATATTAGATTTTTTAATCTGAAAATTTTCATTTTTTGGGGGATAAAATTTTCAGTATATTTGAATAGGTGTGTTTTCGTAATATAATTTACTTTCTGTTTCAGAGTAGTGAGAGGATATTTGATAACGTAACTGTTGACGGGAAACCACTTTCAGATCATTTTGGAGTAAAGCAAACATTTTCACGTGTTCTATAATGCCAGCATAAGAGGAGAGTCAAACACTCCCGGTACACACGCGGTACAAGCTCATTCTGTGATATCCATATTTCAATAAAATAGATTAACCCTTTCAACCGAGAGTTTCTGAATTGACTCTTCCATCCCTGTATTTAGACACACCCGTTGCTGTCAAAAGTGAGACAGTTGTAAATCAAGAACAGAATAGCAAACCGTGTAGATCCTTATGAGGCCTATATTATATCTACATTGATAACATACGTATCGGTCTTGGTCTACAGGGTTGAAAATTTGAAAATCGGATACTTTCGGGGTTTATTTACTGTTCCTTTTTGTTCGATAAGTATCTACTGTGTTGTTTGCATTTGGTGATTTCGAATCATTGGGAAGGCTGTAGTTTGTGACCGTGGCCTTTTATTGGTATTCATACATTTGTATTCAATTTTTTTAGTTTAGTAAAGTACTTCAAAATCATAATCTCTAGTTTTCCCAGTTTATTTTTTCTGCCTTGTACATTTTCTGAAGTTAAGTCGGGAGGGCTCCTAGCTAGCATTCTTTATAAATTTACAGCGGGTCGTTACCGGCCCGTCAGCTACCCTGACGGGCCGATAACGGCCCGCTATGATTTTTGTAGAATGCTTACTTCGCTGTGCTTCCCGGGTATCTTTAGAAGGTATGTATTTTTACGTTGCGGCTCAATAATTCTTCGAGATACACCCGCACACGGGTTCTGTAGTTATCAATTCAAATGTCTTTAAACTTCTACTGACTCTTTTAGCATGGATCACTAAGACATATGACACGCAACAAGGTAACAGGGCCCTTATGTCATATGCCAACAGCGAAGGTCAGTATGAGCGTGCACATCCGTGCAGTTTGATCTGGACATTCTCTGTTTGTCTACATATACTACAATATCCATTGATTCTGAAAGCGGGCAATGTAGACCCTGATTAGCCTGCGCGAATGCACAGGCTAACCAGGGCCTGCGTTGCTCGCAAATTGCACGAGCCCTTTCCATGCGTTTTGCATCATATAATTTTGCAAAAAGTGTAGAGCCAGATGAGCCGACTGTCAGGATGTACACTGTAAACCATTCTGTTCTTGAGTGCAGAGATGGAATATAGCGGTTTAGAAATTCAGGGTTGAAAGGGCTAAATAAGATGATGGTGTCTATATTTAAGACAACATTTCGAGACACAGGAAATTTACAAGAACTGTCAAACATGATGATGATCGCAGTAGAAATCAATGACTCGAACACCGAAGGCTGATTCGAACTAGTGTTTGAGTCCCAAGGAAGTTCTTCCGATAGCTCAACATATGTTTAGGGATATTGTACGGAAAGTTCTAATTTCACCATGAAGAATGTGTTTTGTGAGCTCATTATAATCGCCTCGTCGAGGCGTTTCAAATTTGTACACTCAACATACCGTTATTTTAAAGATGATCGAAAAGATATCCCTTAATTATTCTTAGTTGCCGCCTTATTTGGCGTTATGATTAATCCTTAACCCATTATGCCAAGTGGACTCTTTAACCTGAGCTCCTTGGACAGACTCCTTTCCTATACAGTGGGTATCTGGTTAGTTTTCATTATAACCTTGTTTTGTAGGAATTTCTGAAGGTAATGTAAACAGTGTAGACCAGACGCCGCGGTCTGCGGCGTCTGATCTGGGTCTACACTGTTTGCCAATGTCCCTTTGATGGGACGCAAGACTTAAATGGGTTAATGGCTCGAACTGTCCTTGTCTACATCAAACATCCATGGTCCCAAAGACGTTCAAGCCATTGAAGTTCGACTGTCGTTAGTGTATTACACAATGCCGGAAGTAAGAGCACATAGACCAGACCAGTACGACAATTATTTATATCATGGTTATACCCTGGTATACTTTTGTAATATATACATTTGTACACATCTTTTTTTTTTTTTTTTTAGTTCAAACAAGTATCGTCTTTGCTCTAAGTATTGGGAAAGAAAACTTGAGATCCATATTAGGCGCCATATTCTGATCAGTTTACGGTTTACGACTCATCAAGCATTTTTTCGAAACATGAACAGGTAGTGAAAATGAACGTGTACAGTTTGAGTACAAGTATGGTAAGTAGGTAAGTTGTTCAAACATTTAAGTTACGTAATACGGTAGCAAAGTGAATAAAACAACAATGACAGTTGAATTCAAGTAGACACGTATAATCTTCCAGTTTTGTGTCATGTTCTCAATGTTCCTTGCAGTTTAACTCTATCGGTGCCAAATTGCAGACGACATTAGTCGTCTGATTTTTTTAAAATAAACTATCACTTGGACAGACGTTAATATATAAAGTTGAAAGACTGACTGTCAAACAGCGTAGATTCAGATGAGCCGTCTCATCTGGATCTATGCTGTTTGCAAAAGTCTATTATTATCGCCTGTGGCAGTGTAAAAGTTAAAGCGAATTGATACAATTTCAAAATTGTTTTGATTCCCTGCTGAAAAGGGGTCTTACATCACAAAAACACGTCTATATAATTTTGACCCCCTTAAACCCCACTTTTATATGGTAAATGGGGTTTATAGGGGTATACATTATTTTTCTTATTTTTGCTCGAAAGCATAGATTGTGGGTACTCGTTAGAACCGCCTCGCCGAGGCGGTTCTAACGAATACCCACAATCTATGTTTTGAGCAGAAATTTGAAAAATATCTGAGTTTTTTTATCTGAAAATTTTTAGTTTTTGGAAGTGAAATTTTCTATATATTTGAATAGGCGTGTTTTCGTAATGAGTTTAAACAAATTTTATTTCCAATAAACAAGGAAATGGGGTTGGACCACAAGTTATACCAACAATTAGATTCGATCTTCCCTCTACAATACAAAGCACACATAATATGTAACACAGCATCATATAAACATGTATTAAATTTGAAATTAATTGACAAGTAAATGCTATGAGGAAAAGAAAAGAAGAAAAAGGAGGAAGAATGATATTAGGTTACAAAAAAAGAAGGAAAAAAGAAGATCATGGAGTTTTGATGTAAGTAATTTACAGTGAAATTTATAAAGTTGTGTATCTAACGTACAGATTACAAAAAATATGAGAAAAAAACAAAACAAAACAAAAAAAACAAACAAAAAAAAAAACAACAAAAAAAAACAACAAAAAAACCCCCAGAAAAAACAACAAAACAAAACATACATATGCAAGCATTGCAGAACCAAATCTAACTACAGCCTTCCCGGCAGGCACCTGACGTAAATATAACGTCGCCTCAAATGCGACGTAATGACGTTGCGTCGACGTTGAGGCGACGTTATATTTACGTCATGACGTTGCATCGACGTTGAGGCGACGTTATATTTACGTCATGTGCCCGCTGGGTTTGATCCGGGTCAGCTCAGCTTGCAATGAATGTACCTTATACAGACCAGCTAATATTGTGAGAGATCGGAAAAAAAAGCTACGAGAGGATCTTTCTGTCTGCTAAATTTAGTCATAGACTGTACTAACTATTGCATTAGTTTGCTCTTCGATTAAAGTTGATTTTCCGAATAGTAACATTTGTATACTAAGTGGATGTAATTGCCTAGTGGAGTTGAAGAGAGTACTTCTTTGATTTTCATAAGATTTGCAGCGAAGGATGTAGTGTTCCGCGTCTTCACGGCCAGTCATACATGTGCAGTAAGGATTCAGCCAAAGACGATTGCAAAAAGTCGCTGCAGTTAGTCCTTATTCGTGCATGAATAACAATATAAAATCAACTGCCCCGCTAAAGCAAAATGACGGAACTGGTTTCGATGTATGCTCCTTTAAAACCTCTCGTTTTAAAGCAGAAACTGATGTAGAATTTCTCATGTTATGGTCCAGAGAATTCTACATATTTATATTGGATGGTAAACACGATTTTTAGTTCCAATCTTTCTTTTAAGGACTGCCAACCACATTCACAATAGAGTTCTTCGAGTGAAACCGAGCGTGTTATGCCCCTTACTATACGAGCAGCTTCATTTTGTAGTTTTTGAAGGGATTCAGAACATGTATTGGTACAGCCGTCCCAGACTATGGAAGCGTATTTTAGTATTGGAGCTATATTTGAAATACAGTCGACTCTCGTTATCTCGAATTCCAAGGGACTTTCTAAAATACTTCGAGATATCCGTATTTCGACATATCAGATTTGAAGAATAGAGGAAAAACTAATTCCGTTAACCACATTTAGCAAATATATGTACAATTGGACTCTTGAGGTTAGAGATATATTGAAAATATTGTGGAAAAGAGGAGCAATTTCTCCTCTTTTCCACAATAATGCTTTACATGTTGTTAGATTTTCATGTTTAGGCAGGGACCAGATTTTCACTTCGAGATAAGCGGTTATTCGAGATAAGCGAGTTCGAGATAGCGAGAGTCAACTGTATAAATTTGGTTTAATGATATTCGATTTAATGTAAATTTTAATCGCCTCATTATACCAATTACTTTAGAAGCGGACGGAGTGATATTTTCTATATGAGTATCTCAGTGACCATTGTTACTCAAGCTAACGCCTAAATGTTTGATTGTCAACGAACAACACCTCTGTGTCTTGAAAAAAATAGTTTTGGAAGATTATCATTCTTTCTTAAGGAGAATAAGATTGCTTCAGTTTTATTTGAGTTGAAACTAACTGACCATTGCTTCGCCCAAGCGGATATCAAATCAAGATCATGATTTATGATACCCTCAATGTGATTTATAGTTGTAACGGAGTAATAAAGAGAGCTGTCATCAGCAAATAGTCTCGTCAGACTTAACAAGGATGCTGAAATATTATTTGCAAATATTAGGAAAAGCAGGGGTCCAAGAACAGATCCCTGGGGAACGCCAGCAGTGACAGGTTTAAGAGAAGAAACAGAGGATTATAATAGTACTCTTTGATGTGTATTCGACAAATAGTTAGAAAGCCATTCAAGAAGACTGCCGTCAATACAGTTTTGCTTAAGTTTAACCAAAAGATCTTTATGCCATACACGGTCAAAAGCCTTCGAAATATCACAGAAACCATACAAGAGATCTGTTTGTTGTCGAAAGGCTGACAGATATAATGAAACATATCAACTAGTTGAAAACTGTGGGATAGTGAAAAGGGGTCTGCCCTAAAAGAAAAGAATTTGCTCCCAGGGGGGATTTCTTTCTTTGGAAGTTGATCCCTTTTCAGAATGGGGATAGACGTACAGGCAAAAGCAAACAGAAAGTCGCAAATGTTGTAGCCATTTGCGGAAATGGCGAAATACCTAGTCCTCAAGTAGCAGCGTAGTCTGATAATGAACCTTGCTGTCCCGCGCATAATCATTGGAGCCGAAACGTCTGACATATACGCCCAGTCTGATCAGAATCTTTACTGGGCGCATTTAGGATAGCCAATGATGCAGTTTCTTCAAGGCGATACTTTCTTTGTGGTATTTTTTGTTAAATGCTCTTTAGTGTTTCACTTACACATGTTTTATTTTTAACATTTTGTAAGTT